>JAUTCZ010061825.1:0-18163 GCA_032273805.1 Melanodrymia brightae | reverse complement strand
ATGTTACTGTACGCCTATTTTTTATGATTGTTATGTGGAATCGAATACTTTTATGACGTTATTTTATGATGTATTTACTCCCTTTTTAATCCTGATTGTTTCAGGGCTCACTTTCATTGACTTCTGATGCAATAAAGTATTCTGGAGATTGTCTTTGGTGCTGTTCTTTTGTGGGGAACCCCCCATGCTACTACAATAACAACACGTAATAATAAAATTATGATAATAACAACACATGATAATACAACTACGATGAAGGTTGCTGATCGGTGCACCGAATATTCGACAGTCAGAGAATGGAAATGAAACACTTACCATTTGAAGAAAGACTTCGGCTGATTTTCCCGGCATTCCGGTTATCATAGAGAGAGCAGGCAGAAATACACTGAAAAACATCAACATAAAGAGATCAAGTTTTGTTTGTTTAAAGGCACCACTGGAACACATTGATTATTAGTCAGCACTTATTGGATGTCAAACACACGATTATATCGACACATGGTCACAGAGGAAACCCGGTCATAATCAGCCCCTTTCATCAAAGATAAAGATTGTTTGTTTAACGACACCTCTGGAACACATCGATTATAAGGGGTGTAGCGATAGATCGAACTATCGATAGATCGCGATTGCTAACGGCCCGATGCAATGCATCGATAGTTATTGCGATAGTATGTTTGACTATCGATAGTTTCGATAGTTTAATAAATACACATACTATTAGTAATAACTGTGCCTATTTATGAGCGTTTGTGTCTTTCTGTACGCAATGTCAAATTTGAAACCAATCTACTAATACGAATTACGTTCAGGTATTAGTCTATTCAATATACACAGTAGGTCTAATAAATTCAACAGCTTGAGCAACTAAAATATTTTATAGTTATTCATGAATCTTGATACTTACTAATGATACTATCGCAATAGTAGGTGTACTTACACTGACCAGTGTCCACAACTGGTTCAACAAAGGCCACGGTATGTACAGTCCTGTCTGTAGGAATGTGCATATAAAAGATCCCTTGCTACTTACCAATTCGGGGTAGTGGGTTTCCTCTATCATACTAACACTGTTCTGGACCGTGTGACCATGACAGACGTGCTTGAACCTTAATTGGATATAAGCACCTAAATAAGTTATAACTAACTAATTAACTCGAAGATATTTTATTAGAAATAAATCGAAAACATTTGTTATATCAAAAACCTCAAAACGTATTAGAATAAATAGCAGGAAATTATACCCCATTCACATGGACTATTGCTTTGATTGTTCTCAAAATGGTCTAAAATAATCGACGTCACAGGTTCATTATGGTGGGCAACAAAGTTGAAGGAATGAGATAAAAAATATGTTCGTGAGTTCAGCTCCAACAATAATAACGTTAGCCTACTAGACGGAAAATGATTTCCGTTATTGTGTACTATTACATTTTTTGTATGTTTTTGCATTAAAATATTTTTATTTGTTGACCTAAAGTTATATAATTTGGACACAAAAATAGGACTTCTTTGTATTTTCAAAAATGTTTACCTTTTTTCTCTACGTTAAACGAAACTAACGTTATCTACGAAAAACATACTACAAATGTTCAGACATGAAGTATAGACTAGAACATTAAGTTGAATATCTGAGAACTTGTCATTATAAGCCATTCAGAGCATTTTTGCCAACATCTCTAGAATGTCTGTACTGTTTTTCAGTGGACAATATGTTTAAGCAAATAAGTAATTATTTTGCATTCCTGTTTCCAGCATGCCATTTCAATGGCCTGAAGACACACATTTTCAGACATGTAGCATTCACAAAATTAGGTTTTGCAGCAATAGTTTCTTTTGGTATTGTCAGTTTTGTAAAATTACTTCACTTCATTAAAAACATTTTTTAAAATAATGTACATCTTGCTGACAAACATTTCTGTACAATTAGTCCACCTTAATCAGTCGGTTTTCCCCACTGATCCAGGATATCAAACATTATCATGCACATGTTAAAACCTGCATTAAGATGTCTGCGGTTATCTTTCAAATTCAAATAAGTAACTCAAATGAGCTACAAAACTAGACAATCCACTTGAAATCAAGGCACACATTCATTTTGATCACTATCGAATGGATGAAGTCTCCTAACATGATCATTGAGTTTATCTTTGCGAGTAAACTTTCTGGAACACACGTTGCAAGAGAACATATAAAAGCGCAGGTGGACCGATCTCCAGTGTCGGTCGAGGTCGTATTTACGAGAAAACAGTGTGTTGCAAGCACTACAAGAGATTTTGTTTGTGTTGGTTGCTAACATTACCAACTGACGTTTGCTTGCTGGAAATCTGTTCTCTGTGCACCTGAAAGAAGAAGAACAGTACTGTGACAACTCTTCGCAACAGCCGACACTAAAACCCATAATACTCATCAACTTTCCACTACTGTGTGTAAATGTATTATCATGTTTAGGTACCAAATATAATAATTTTTATTTATTACGAGGAACTTAAACTTGATAACACATGGTAGCGAGTTTAATATTCTATTTATTACCAGACTTAGATGTTTTTATTGTGATACATGTACATTAAAAACTTCCTTTATGTTGATCTAATACTGAAAAAACATGCATCAAGCTGGTTCTACCAAAATTTTATGTGTATGATGTCATGTTTACAATAAATTGTGATGTCATATTGCATTTTGCTAAACTTAATTTCACTAGTACCTCCGTCAGTGATTGGTGATAACCAATCATTTGACAACTTATACCATTGTTGTGATATTTTTCTGTGAGATAACATAATAAATACTTCCTCAGTTGTGTTTCCACTGTTACATTGTTCTATGCATAAACCCAAGTTGCATTCACAGCTAACCGTAAACAAGTCCAAGGACAGTTGTAATTTCAGATACACAGAAAATATTGACCAAATCAAGACGGTAAAACTTCATTAAAAACTGAATCATCTGTATATACTGGATACTGCCATTACCAATACACTAACCACATGTATATTGATCAATAATATAAATGTACAAGAATGCAGCCAACTTGTTCAGACACACATCCTCTAAGACTTGGGTCGTCCATTGCAAGTTAAATGAGCTGATTTACTATCTCTATTCCCCTTGAATAAGTGGTCATTCAATTTGGGATTGGTATGCAAGAGATGCCATTGAAAATAGGAAAATCAATCATGACAGACAAGATTTTACATTCTCGTAATGTTGCGTAGAGTGCAAAATAAAACTGGGAAATGCATACTGGGTATTTCCACTTATCTAAATACATTTCGATCCATGCACAACTATGTTGCACATACAAACAATTGTCATGAACACTATCATCGAAATCTTATGTAGATGATTTACATCAAAGCAAGATAACAATAATATAAATAGTTTGTTGTGAATATCCAACAACATAAGTCAACACAGTTACACTCTCATAGACAAAACATTTTATTTGAATAATTTCAAAGATGTCACCAATACGTGTATTAAGCATGCTACAATGTAATAATCCACAAAATAAAGTGCCAACTGCATTCAAATATAGTATTATTATGTAGGACTTTATAAAAATAAAATTATTTATGTAGAAATAATGTGGCATTTAATTTCAATATCAATCAAATGTTATTTTCGTAAGTGTAGTAACAATCAGATGATCTCAATTCAAGCTATGACACAATAATGAGTAAACCTCATTTCATGATGAACATTCAACTTTGTTTGGTTTAATACCTTCAAATTAACCAATATCAGCATAAGAGTTTATTTAATCACCATTTAAACGTGATAATTTGATAAACATAATACATGTACTTTTAATTACGTCACAAAACATACAAATTTGGTAGCTAATATCAGCTATTGTTAGTGACGCTAAAACGTAGTTTCGAGGATTGTTTATGCGTTAAAATATTGTATAAAATACATCTTTGATGGGTGCAATTCGGTTATTTTCCTACTGATTTGTAAACTAGCTTGTTCAAACTCAACCATATGGACATGATAACATGAAGAAAAGAAAACCATTTCGAAGCCAGTTTTGGAATTTTTACCATTTTTTACTACAAAAGGCAAATGTAGCTCATGATTCCAGCTTAGAAACACCATGGTAATGACTCAATGTTCATTAGGTATGATCAACATTTGAAGCATTGGCATCTTGAAGAATAATGTATGAATTTATTTTTGATAAACCTCAAATAGCAGAAAGTTAATAACTTTATATTATATACTTTCTATAGAATTATACAATGCATAAAAATATATATAACAACTTATGTGTATGAAGTTTGGTTACATACTGTGTACAAGTGAAAAGCATCCTCAACATGTTCAGTCATTACAAACCTAACACTGTGAAGAGGGCTAAAAGAAAGACACATAATACTTTAAAATTGGACAGGACCATAATAAAATTCACCAAATTAATAATTGCTGTACAAATATATTTTTCCAAGAAATTGAATCAAAGATTTTGTTCTTGGTGACATTTTTTCACATGGTCATGGAGTTTATCCTTGCGGGTGTATTTCTTGTCACAATATGAACAAGCAAAGTTTTGCACTCGAAGATGAACGGTCTCCCAGTGTCTTGCAAGAGTAAATTTACGAGAAAATACTTCATTACACATGCTACAAGGCAGTTTGTTGCCTTCTCTTATTAACAAATGTAGAGATGGACTTATTTTACTCTGTAGATATCTGTTCGCCATCCACCTGAAAGAACAAGAAGACGACTTGATGTGATATTTAATGCTAGAATCAGAAATGGAATCAAGTGTTATAGTAGACATTCAGAAGTCATTTCACGCCGTGACATGTCACTGGTGACAAAAACCAATTCAATACCATATGTTGATGTTTTACAGGTATACATTTTTTTTTGGTGAAAACAATACTGTTTTCACTGATGGGCCAATCAGATTCATACATGCCGTTATTCCCATAAACAGACCTATGTTATACAATTGATATTGTAATACACGTATTAGTTTTGGTTACCAGATTATGTCGTTTCAGTGAGTTGACACTCAGAAAACAGTAACAGAATTGGCTTTATTAAGAGTACATATACACAACTCCAATCAAAGACAAACACTTTCAGCTACATTTCCAACATACCACAATTCTTCACACTATTAATCTATTTTAAAAGAAACAAAAAATGTCTATAATGTGTGTATTGACAAGATGATTTCCATACGCATTTTGTTGTTGTTAAAAAACAATATATATTAAGTAAATGAGTGCATTGGTAAACAAGCGACAGGTCTATATAAATGACTCTCAACAAGATAAATTACATATTGTATATGCGCCACTGCCAGTACTTTATGATTGTAGAATTCCCAACACCAAATTATTCTACAAACTAAATATTTAAGACAAAAAAAAAGTAAGTTAAATCTGGGCTTTTCCCCAATATGTCATCATGAATGCATGCACTGCCTTTCACAAGGAACAAACAATGTAAGTTAATTCTTGGCTTTTCCCAATATGTCATAAGGAATGCCTGCACTGCCTTTTACAAGTAACTCAAGCTTTGTTATCATCATTCAGAATAGCCATTAATTACTGATATATTATGAGAGATTGCAGCTTAATAACTGTACAATAGTTCTTCATATTCTGACATACAATTTTGATGTCACGATTTGCAGCATCAACATTGTGTGATGTCACTCTCTGCCTATAGCAAATGAACATTGACAGAGCTTCTGTCTGCTCATTTCCTATATATTTTTATTTTTTTCTCTCACTGTTTGAGCATTGTATTGTGAAGTACACTACATTTAGAATGGAACCGAATCTGGGTGGGTTTTTCTGACATGATATTGCAGCTGATCCTTTCGGTTATACCATCTACTGCACAATGAGCAGGAAAATTTGAAAGCCCGGAGGTGAACAGACTCCATGTGTCTCTCCAGACCATATTTCCGTGAAAATAGAGAACCACAAATAGTACAGGGTATCCGTTTATGCGTGCCCAATTGTGACGGAGGTTTGTTAATGTTGCTTGGCAGTTTTCTGTACTGGTTCAATCTGAAAGAAGAAGAACATGACTGTGATCACAGGTCTAGTTCTTTCATCATGTTCACCAGAATTACACATTCAGACAGGTCAACGTCATAGACTGGATGCCAAATAGATTACAAGATATTTAGAGAATACTCAGAGCTATTAGGTAACACACTTTGTCTAGTACTAGAGTAGCAAGTTGAGTATTCTATCTAAAGTACTCATTATCTAAAAAGAAGTAAATATCGTTTTAAGTCCAAAATTAATTTCGCTTTTAAATGCTTATAGCATTTGTGTGACGAAGAACAATCATTTGATGTCACACACTGGGCTAATTGTATTACAACTGTATAGGGAGATCCAGGGCATAAAATTTGGCACGACCGATTTTGTCGTTCGTCTGTCATTCGTGCAAAACGAAAATCAACATGAACGACGGATCGTTCGTGCAAAAGCTGTAACCTTTCGTCAAAAAATATAAACAGACGTGTATTGGCTAATATTATCAGTTTTATAAATCAATCCTGATGACACCGATATTCATTGTACTGGTATCGTTACAAGCATGATTTTACTAGCATACCAAAAAGGTGTATTTTTATGATAGGAAATTAAATGGAGAAAAGCTACCAAAATCTGTAATCTTACGATTCTTGTTTGATTACCGTTGCCCTTTAACCTTTTCGTTTTGTATCTGAACTACCGGTACTGAAGAAAATCGTTCGTGCAAACACTAAAACCACACGAACGACATATCGTTCGTGTTAAAAATTCAAATTTTATGCCCCGAGATCCAGTATGAAAGATTGATGTGATGTAGCATTATGGTTTGACATCTCACTCCGATTAGAATTGCCTGTGCAAGAGACAGCAAAATATTACCTCCTATAATCACTTTGTCCATGTGGGTAATTATGGACTAAAACAGTTGGTGTGTTTGTCAGTTTATCAAGTGGTACAATAAACACTTGATACAATACACTCATTGATAGTGTTAGAAGTTGCTAACAAGACACTTCTATAATTATATATTAATAGTGAGTCATAGAGAATAATACAAGAGTGGCATTTAGAGAGGACTGATCTTGTAACGAATTGTTTTAAAATGTATCCAACGAGTGAAAGAGAGTTGAAGACATTTTGCAATGAGTTATAAGACCAGTCATCTCTAATGAACACGAATGTAGATTCCCCTCCTTCCTTCCAATCAGTGATCCATGACTGGATACAATATGTGCTGTCCTGTCTGTCACCCTCAATATAACATCACTACATACATGTTCTGTCACAGTGCACATGTTAAATTTAAATGCTGTACAATGCTGGCAGTGTAGGTTAAAATGTGATCAAGTTGTCTGTTATAACAGTGGACTCCACCAGTGCATGGTCTAGGACTGGAGCAAGTGTTAAACATATTTAGCTGTTTTCAACTAATAAATAAATAAAACAAACAGATTTGATTGACAACAGAAACGGTTTAATAATTTTTGACACTATGTGATCAACAATGAATTTAAAAGAAACAACAAATTTAACACTCATTTTCCACACAAAGTACAAATGAATATAAATATCACCATATATATATATATGCTCAATTTTTAATTAAACTTAATTGTAATTATTGATATAATAGTGACAAGTGCCTCAGTGTACCAGCTCAGTTTTTGTCATGAGAAAAATCATGGCAGGCTGAAGATCACTCTCCTGAAGTGGTGCCAGGTGAGCGATCGCGCTCTCTTCAGTAAATATATTACAAATAATATGCCAAAAATGGAATGTTTTTAATTGTAAGTTTTTTATATTAAGAAAAATATTAATAGTGTTATTAATTTTAAAAAACTAAACGTAACAGTGAGAGCGTGAATGACGGTTAGAAAGTCAAAGACCCGACTGTGCAGTAAATGTGTACGAAAGTGGCTGACATTACAAAGCTTTCTGAAGGTTCGCGAACATCACGAACAGTACAAATCAATATGACATAAAATATAATAAAAGGGTGAACAATTTTTTTTATATTTATTGTTTCATGTGTTATGTTTTATGCATTAGTAAAGTTTTCTAGTCATAATACATGATAAAAATTGGTTCCCTTTCACACTGGTAATTTTCCAAATTAATTCGGTACAGAGAGGAAATGTCTATAAAAAGAATTCGGTAGTCTAAAGGTTAATAAGTGGATTACAAAAGATTTCAATAGATTGTTTTATTACATCTATTATTCAATATTATTTCTATGATTATCTCAAATATCTGTCGCAATTGATTCTGTTAGCATATTCAGCCAATTTTCTCAGAGCTCCGACATATTTTCAGGTGATAGTGTAGCTTGTCCTGGCGAGAAAACACTTTCCCACAAAAGAGACATGTGTATTTCTGTTTTTGATGAACACTGCGGATGTGTCTGTACAGATTGTAACTATATGTGAACTGCTGGTGACACACATCGCATGCAACTGGTGAAGGTCCGTGGCTGGAGTCAACTCCTGTGCCAGGATCAGCTCGGTCATATACGCTGGAAATGAAATATCACAGGCATGAGAATTTGCTTGTTTGAGTGGAAAATTAACAGAAATGCTGAATACCTGAAAATATTACTCTTTTATATATTAAATGTTTAGATGTGAAGAAAGCACTGAAATCAATCATTAAAGGATCGGTACCTAATAAATATATAGCTTTATCAAGGCTCGAAATGTTCATTGCTTGCCGATTGTTATGCGTGCATGTAAGTTTTAAAACTGGGTGTACTTATTGCTGGGTTGGTGTTTTCCAACTGCATTGTTGTGGTGTGGGTATTAATGTATGATCCTTACATCACAGTTACCAATTTTCTCAATACTTTAAAATAGAAACATTTTCATGACACAAGTATTCCTTTTAGTGAAGCAACTTGAAGCAACATACTTAACAAACATTAACAATTTTACTTTTATCAAACAAAATTCAACAAATTAAAAAGTCTAAATAAAAAAGACTGATGGACACAAGCAAAACAGGGATTCACCAAAATACGAACAATGTAAAATGTCAACAACAATACATTGAGAACCACCCAATACAGTGTTTTAGTTAAACTTCAACAAACAGGTAGCCCACATGAAGCAGCCAACCAGGTGTAAGAAAAGATGATCACTTTAATAATACAAGGAGCCTGTTAATACAGGTAATTTCAATATTTTATTAGATTCATGAAATGGCATTACATAGTCCGTCATTAAAAGTATGTGAGTCTGTTTAAGAAGGTCTAATGCTACAATGAGTACAGACAAAGCAATCTCAAACATTCGCTTAAAAGAGCATAAAATGTCTACTAGTGTCAAGCTCCAAACAATGATTAACATTGTGTAGTCTTCATATAATAAACAGTTTTTACTATGGCACACTGCATGAAGATAATGAGGGTAAATGTTGAACACCATAATGTGAACATGTAGGTCCAACTTTGTTAATTTTAAAAAGCAACAAAATAAGTTTTTTTTTAAGTTAGAAATTTTGATTTTGTTTTTCTTGGTGTAATTACTTCATACTACAAATAAAAACAGTTGAAAATACTTTCACAAACAATGAGCACAAAAATAATACTTTCCATGTTATGAATGCAAGTTCCTGCATTTTTTTCTGTCACATTTGATTAAAAATGATATATACTGGTATGTACTAGAAACCCATACAATCCACCAATACAAGTGTTTGTTTAAAAACTAACACATAGTCTTTGATATTAAATATATAAAGAAACAAAATATTATTAATGTTTAAAATGTCAAAGTTCACAGTTCTTGTTCACGAGTGAAATATGATAATTGCTAAGTTTTATCTAACTGCTTCAAACTTCTACATCGACCATGTCGGAGATGTTGATCCATATTATCTTTTCGTGAAAATGTTTTCCCACAAAGTGGACAGGCAATGTGGCATCCGCGGTGCAGAGTTTTATAGTGTCTCCACATGTGACATCGCCACACAAATCTTTTCCCACATTCAGGACAAACATGTTTGTCTGGTTGCCCTGCAGACTTTATATACTTCTGGCCAGAAACTCTGGAACAAAAAAGCACCAAGTCATTCAAAGGATGTCCACATTGCATGTATATGTAGCTTGAATGGCAGTTCACATGCATTTTGGTTATTTAAATCTATGTCTGAGCACGTTTTTGTATCAGTCACTCCTTATACAATATGAACATCTGATACTACATTGCTATGTAGTATTCAGGGCATTTGTACTTAAATACTGGGCAATTAACTTTTTTAATGTGTCTCATTAGGCTGTCTTTTCTCATAAAGTGTTTACCACAGCCCGAACACTGCACTTGCAGTTTTTCATGCACACTCTTGCAATGTCTAAGAAGATCTTTAGTAAGTCCAAAAGTTTTGTTGCACTCAAGACATACAGGTTTGCTAAGTTCTGACAATCGAATCCTGCTGCTACCATCTCTGTAAACAAAATAAAGAATGACTGTCAGAAAACTCTATCCCAGAAACTCTTTATTCAGTTGAATAAATTCAAGACCCAGATGACTACCACAACAAAAGATCGGATTATCTCAATTTTATTTTATATAAAAACATTCTTAAAGACCATCGCACCATTTTAACGTGAAAATTGAGATCACGTGACAAATGCATGGAGCCAGCCACAAGAAAATGAATTTGCATATAATCATTATAAACAGAAGCAAAAACACTGTCCATGTTTATCTACATAATTTATTATATGACTACAAACAGAAATGTCAAAATGTCATTATATTGCGTAAAATTGATGTTTAGAATGTACGTTTCGATTGCCAAAAATAGCCTTTTGGATAGTTAATACACTGTTTAAGGTCACGCTATAGTCTGGAGATGCAGTGGAGTGAAACCCATGTTATTTGCCCCTGGGACCGAGCTGTCACGTGGTGCCTATTTTCCCACCAAAAGCGTGAGCGAATTTCTTCAATAAGATCAGATTTTAATCCATCAGTGTTTTAATAGGTTTAATCTCACAAAAGCAATTAATGTCCACTGTTTTGCATTTTCTGTCAATGAAATTTTGAATGCTTTCTATAATGTCCTCACCAAACTGTTGATGTCAGCTACTACATTGATCAACCAAGTGAGCATTAAATGAATAAATCAATAACAAATCAACTGGGAATGAAGACGACAAAGTGTCGATATAACCGTGCGTTTGACATCCAATAACTGCTGATTAATAACCAATGTTTTGCAGTGGCGTCGTTAAACAAACTTTATTATTAACCTCTCCTCACTATTATTCATTAACACTTGAACACAAGGACATGTACAATTATTGGATACGTCCTAAATTCTATTCACTAGAATATCAACATGAAAACTATACATCCAGTAATCCAGATCAGTGATATCGGGGGCTCACTGTGTAGCCAAACTAGCTAATGGCTAATTTTTGTAATGTTTAATTACACATTTTGGTAGGTGGCTAACAATAGTTTGTTCAAACTCGCCTCTTGAGAAGTATTAGTTCTTGGAAAATTAGCTAAAAAATATTTCCCTGGAAACTATATATGTCATTTTCCATGTTTGTGGCATTACCAAATCATATGGAACAGATGGCCAATGCCATAGAATAGTGACAGTGATTAATTAAAAGAATTGTCCTTGATTCCTGAGTGATGGGCAAATCTGTTTTGCAACATGTCTCACTAGAGCATCCTTTCTGTTGAATGACTTGCCACAACCTGTGCAAGTAACACGCAGTTTTTGGTGTACACTTCTGTAATGTCTATGCAGATCTTTTGCAAGTCCAAAAGATTGGTTGCACTCAAAACAAACAGGTTTGCTAAGACACTGTGATGAGATCCCAGCTTGGTGAAGTCTGCAACAGAACAAGAACAATCTTCAGAATGTTGTCGCATTATCATGTCCCACAAGTGCAAACACCTTCTATTAGTTCTGCTCCATGTATGACACAGATACAAGACCAAACGTCTTAGATTTATTCAAGGGAAATAATCTACTAAGTATCATTCACTTGGTTTGAATTAATATAGTCTACATGAAATGTACAAAATCATGAGACAAAAAAATATATATATATTCTTCTATACCAAATTAGTAAAAGGAAAAATGGTTGCATGCCCTGATTCAACTTTTTAAGGCAGGTGACACGGTCAATATCAATATCGAATGTATTGCAGGGAAGTAGCCACAAAAACGCAAAGTAACCACATTTGGACTTTACTGCCTGGTTCAGTTGCTAATATAGGACAAACGCATATTTTTATAGCTATTACAGTCTTATAGAAATAGGACGCTTATAAAAGGGTATAAATAAGTGGTTATAAAAAAATTATGTTGAACAAAAATAACTAACAACTGCCAAGTAAATTATTTACACAAGTATTTATTAAATACAATTCATACATGTATGATAAACTCATAAAGGTAATAACAAATATTCAAGCAAGCACTTAAATGGAAATGTTCAAAAGTGAAATGTAATGACGAGATAAGAAATCAACTATAATGGAAAGCATGTTTAATCACATGACAGCACACTCATTAATTGGCATCTGTTTAGTACGAACAAGAAGAAATCCCACAGCATAGTTGGAAAAGGTTTCTTTGTACATGTACCAATGCATACTGATTTTTGTGGGAGCATGTAATTTTAAAACTGCGTTATTTTGGTGCATGTTGCTATTTTCCAACTACATCATATTTGTGTGCTATGTATATAACTGGGCGCAACATGCTCCAAATAACCTACCGTGTATCTTTAAAAATCGATCCCAGCTAGTCTGGGATACATTGTTTTGCGATAATGCAATTGCTAGAAACAAAATGGCGCATAATGCTGTCTTTTCTCTGAAAAACTTTTGAACAGAGTGGACAGCTGAATTTGACCTTTTCATGTACAGACTTATAATGCCTGACAAGGTAAGATCTGTGTTTGTAAACTTTGTCACAGTGTCGACAAGTGCGATCAGACGTTTTCCCACTCGTTCTATTTTCACGCAGTCGAAACATTGTCTTTTCTGTATGAGTCACTTGTCTGAAAAGGAAACAGATGTGCAACTAAAAAACTGCAAATTCTCCCAATCAATTAGAATACGAACAGCTTTATCAGCTCTCTACGTAGCACACTTTCTACCACAGCTAAATTTACCCCTGTACCTGCAGATGTTAAATTTCTATTAGAATTCTGAAGTTGAAACAGAATTTTCTTCATTTGGTTTTATTAAAACCTGCTATAAAACATTATTGGCAATGTATATTGAAGGGTTACAAATGCTATGTTGATTTCCACGGTATTCCAGCTCATTAACCATTTCAGCGATAGGATATATTTTGAAAATGCTCTATTAAAGACATGTATTTTTGTTATAACAACAATTGGTATGTAAACAAGATAATGTAGACATCTTCCTTGTGCATTCAAATGTATATATATATTTCACCCTATATATGACCACCTGCCCAAAGTACACATCTTGTAGGTTCTATGGGAGGTCTTGATAGGTTTGACATATTTGAACAAGCTCAGACGCAATAAACTAAAAACTACATGCATAACCAGACATGAAAATGTTCTACGACGTATGGCCATTAAGTTTACAATGCTGATTAAGATTGTCTTTTCGATTGAAAGTCTGTCCACATGTTTTGCATGAGAAGACAACTCGCTCGTGTACACTTCTCTTGTGGCGTACTAGGTTGTGGCAGAACGTGAAGCTCTTGTTACAAATGTCACAAATATGACAATATTGATATGCTGATTTTAGTAAACAGTCAACTTTGGATGTAAGTGCATTTTCCTTCAAATAGCCAGGCAGTCTGAAAGCAAAACAAAATTATGGATATCATTAAAAGTCCTGTTGTAGTCGCCTTCCCAACCAACTGTATACATATGCCAATAGTATATCGGAAATAACATGCTAATTAATGATGTAGGATATCAGCTTTATTCTGAGAAAGTAAGATTGTGGAAATACACATTTGACCTGAACAGGATAAAGCTGATATCCAACATCAGTAGCTTGTTCTTTTTTAGCCTGTAACCTCAAAAGAATTTGAAGAAACATATTATACCCCTGTTTAATCTGAGTAAACAAACTGTTTTGTGGCATATCAGTAGGTCACAGAATATAGGCGTAAATGTCAAAATCAAGCATTTTCAAAAATGTTAGTCGCAGGTGTGTTTAATACTAACATTAATTTATGCTTTTCTCGAAACTTTATTGCTCAAAGGTGTCAAAGCATACCTTAATGAATTGGACTAAATTTTGTTTTGTAATAAGCTGTTGTGCACTTAAGAAATAACTGATATCACAGCTAGTCTTCAGCATGCATGTCAGATGACAGGTTTATTTTGCTAGTAGAAGGATAAAACTTCGTTTTATCTGAATGTTATATTCTGCCAATAAAAAAAGTGATTACAGGATAAAGATATAATTATAATGTGTTAGATATAAGACCCTATTTCAATAAGAATAGCATTGTTTTTTAAACTAAAATTGCACATTTTAATCAGTGCCCTTCTCTGTTTATAAAGTTTTCAGTACTTTGTTTATCTCATTTGACTCCATCAGGTTTACCATTACCAAACATTAGAAATAAGGATGAAGCACATGTGATTGGTTAATACTCTCGCTCGAATGATGAATCTTCACTTGAACGGTGAATACTCATTCAAATGGCAGATGTAACAGTATAAAAATAATGTTATGGTATTCTGGTATAAAAATGTTTGGCAAAAGCTCTCAAACACGCCATCATTTTTAGACATCATGCCTCCATCCATAAAGCAATATTACACAAACTGTATCTAGAACACTGGTTTATGCAATCAATCCTGATGGCTAAATTAGACAAATACAACCATGCCGTAAACATTTATGTGCAGATACGATGCCATAAATGGAGACTGAAGAAAGCAAAGAAGAAGGTATTACTCATCTCCCAATTCCACTAATAAATAACAAACTTTTATCATTTGAAGCTACTTTTACTTGTCTTATTATACGATTTTCCGTGTATGTTATTATGTATGTCATAACTAACATCGTATCATGTCCTTTTGGCATAGCTGATCTGGTGACCAATAACATTTAGAGATTTATAGTCCTCTTTACAAACGAATACAATTAAATTGCATAAAAAATTTGAACATGCTATGCATTGTTCCATTTACAGCAGTTGTTTACTTTCAGGCATATAAATATGACGTAATTTTAGAACTGCAGGTTGTAACCAGGTTTTCAAGACATCAACAATGAACAAAAATTACTCCCCAAGTAATGAAGTATTATTAGTTTGTAAAGCATGACTCAACTTTGTTGAGCATGACAATTCTATGGTAATAAACAGATTATCAGTGTTGGATTTATCTCATGCCCAGCAGTCCAGGCCTGCAATATTTTGCTCCTGCGATACATTGCAGGCATAGAATTGCAACTTACTTTGACAGCTCTAGTGAATTATTTATATACATATAAATCTAAGAACTATATCTACATGTGTCCCTCCTCATCCAAAAAGACAAAAATAATATCAACAAGATTTTCTCCACCTTTCAGATGAGAATTAAAAAGTTTAATAATCTCAGTTCTAAGTGTGTATTAGCAGTGGAAAAAGAATAATAATAGCACAAGATAAACAATATTTTCTACTGCTAGACACGAACAACAATTTTACCCTAAGGACAGAGAAGTTACACAATTCTCAGCGACATTAATTTTGTGGTGAATCAATCAATCAATCAATCAATCATGATGGTCATTGCTACTTAATGTGTTGCCACAAAGGTCTCGATGGAGAATGTTTAATGTTTATACGTCACATTTTTCTAAGCTTAAGTAGACCATTACTATAATCTGGTGTAGTGGTAGTGCACAACATATCTGGTAAATCGTGACAGAAAAAAGAAAAACAAAAATGCACAGACGTAAAACATTTTCGGTTTTGACTGAAGTGTGACTTATTGACTACACAAATATCTATAAAAATCAATGAAAATACATCCTAACAGAAATATTTTGTGTGAAAAGAGAGTGGGGTAAGATGTGACATAAACTGGTCGAAGAAACATACAGAACAGCAGTTAGCAGTAACCACTTTGGTTTACATGAGAACTACACACATGCAGTGAAGCACATAGTCACATATTCAAAGAAACACGACTGTCGCCAAATCCTTGGAACTGACATGACACTGGCAGGACGATGCAATGTTCACTGTTATGTATAATGACCATGACTCTTCATGTGCATATTGAGTGCATACATCCGACTGAACTGTTGGAAGCACACTTTACAAGCATACCGCTTCTGCTCGTGTATGCTCTTGAAGTGTCTCATTAGGTTGGTGCGGTACGTAAAGCCACGGCCACACAAATTGCACACAAAGGACATGCCACTATAGATATTATCAGCGCTCTTCAACTGAGTGCAGTTAGGGCTTTTCTCTAGTCTGAAATGGAAGGAAAAGAGAGTTTGAAGGAAACAGGCTGTACCTAACTTCAGAAGAGAATACTCGCTCACATACTACTAAAACCATACAGGTTTGCTCCAGACACTTCATCCAAACCAAGATAGAATATGATTTATTTAAATTGCAGATATATTCAATGCAAACATGCGTACAATATATTACTGTATACAAACGTGTTCCAAATGAAAAGGCAAGTATGACCATAGCCATATAACTTACCAATTGGTCAACCCAACCCTATGCAATTTCTCATTCATAAAATAATTGATTTGTTGACCAATTTATAAGTAGATTCACGTTACACTGACCTTCATGACTATTTTTGTGTGGAGTCTCAGTAAAGCTGATGAAAAATCAGCTTTCTTTTAACGCAACAAATAATCTGATAAATTGATAGAGATTTTTGGCAGAGTGAGAACTTTTGTTATTTTTATCTGCACATCAATCATTAAAACTTGGTGCAAATGCGAGTGGGAAGTTATATTTGTGGCACTTTGTTTCAGACCATTCCTAAATGCATGCAATGACTGCAGACATTTTTTTGTAACTGTATTCAATCACTGAATAGCCATCAACATCAGTTTTTCTTCAACCCGATTCATGTAACTTGAGAGTTCTGTTAAATGTTTGGAGTTCTGCCAGTCAGTGCTATAACTGGCAAATGTTTTGTTGTTTATTACTAAATACTACACGTGACATTCTCGTCCAGTCAGTTTAGAGGTACCACCCAAATCTGAACAGAGCAACATATTCTCACCATTCAACTATTTTCAGTTATTTTAGCAAGAATCAAACTTTTTATTGCATATTCATGCAAGATGGATAGAATGAGATCCATGTGACTATTGGTTAATAGGTTATTATGTTCGAGTTGTATGGAAGCAATTTGAAAAAAAAAAAAAACTTTACTGACAGCAGTTATGCTTTGTAGATTGAAAGTTCATACAATAGTTTGAATGAAGTACATCCACTTCCATTTTTTATTACCATCTTTTCAATGGTTGAAATTTTTTCTTTCATTTATTTATCACTAGTTCAATATGATTTTTTTAATTTAAAATGTTGGATCATGTTTGATGGTTAAGTTTTTTTTTAATATTTCAATTTGGCGATGTCATTTAACTTTTTTCTTTACCTTTTGTCCACACTTTCTCTTCCATTCCCTTTGTTTTATCATTATGCGTCTTTTCTTTTCTATGGCCCATTGCGCAGGTTTCTCTTTACTTAATTCTGTTTTCAATGCATTGCGAGCAGATTGTGATCGTAACTTTTGTTTCATCAAATATGCTTCATATTTGTCAGGGCAATTTGCCTTTTGAAGTTTCCTGTAGACTGATGATAGAGAAACCATTCTACAAAACATTTAGAAAAAAATTTGTATATAACAACTATAGAAAAAAAAGAAAGTTAATCTTTTTAATCTGTATCCCAATATCCCTTTAAAGCCAACGTTAAATTATCTTTGGTTGGTCACATTAGGCCAAAATGTTTTAGATGTGTTTAAGGTAACTCCACATAACCTAATTTTATGTCCTCAAAACATTTTATGGCTAAAATTAAGAACAAATTTTTCAATTAATTTTTTTTATTAACCTTCTGACTACCGACGTCGACTTAAGTCGACAACGTCAAACTTTGCTCTGAATACCGATGTCGACTTAAGTCGACATGCGTACTGCGCGCGA
>JAUTCZ010061714.1:0-18191 GCA_032273805.1 Melanodrymia brightae | reverse complement strand
TGGTCTGTCCACACCAGGTCCTGTGTTGATTTATATATTTATTTTCTATTTCAGTTTGGGGGTGGTCTGTCCACACCAGGTCCTGTGTTGATTTATATATTTATTTTCTATTTCAGTTTGGGGGTGGTCTGTCCACACCTGTGTTGATTTCATTTGTCAATGAGAACACGCACTTTTGGAGGAGTAACACAGGTAGACTGACGCTTATGGTGAGTATGTGGTCGTCATAGCTCAGTCACCCCTCCCCAACCCCCCTCCTCCTACAGACACACACATATATTATACATACCAATACTTTCGCAGGTATTTGCTATAACCAGAACGTGATCAATCATATTATGTAAATATAAAAACCTTGATAACAACCACCATAGCCTAACCGTTAATACGTGTTTAACCGGTCTCCATGTCGCAGTGGTTAAACGCATCAGGCTTAATTAAGACTGGTACGTACTGGGTTCGAATCCCATTCGTTGCATATAGGGTTTGTAATTCCAGTACCGGCTTCAACCCAGAGCGAGTGCTTAGCAAGGCTCAGTGGGTAGGTGTATTTCCTGTTACACCGACCAGTGTCTACAACTGGTATAACAAAGGCGATGGCATGTACAGTCCTGTCTGTGGGAAGTTCATATAAAAGGTCCCTTGCGGTTTTCCTCTATCATTCTAACACTAAGGTATGTCATGGGCAGGCAGTCGAAGCAGTTGGAATGCGTGACCACGACAGACGTGTTTATAAAGAAAACTAAATGCACGTTATATGTAGGCTCCTATTATATAGTTTTATTGTTGTGTTTTTGTCACAGGCTGGGCTGATTAAAGAACTGGATGCCATAATTTATGATTATATTGCTGCTATACATTCTGGATACAAGGAGAATCTGGTAATAAACCTTTAGTTTCATTATGTTACAGTTATGTGCGTACAAGTAATCCACGACGGCCGCGGAGCAAAGGATGCGGGTAGGGGGTTGGGGGGGGGGGGGGGTTGGGGGTAGGTGGGGACCATGGTACCCTCATTTTTCAGACTTTTTTTACCAAAATATATATTTTTACAATATAATTTTTAAAAGTTTACACGTGATTTTTCAGTGTTAAAAATATATATACATGTAGTTTTGTTATTTTTAGTGCAAAGACTACAGTTTTTCATATTCAAAGGCAAAAGCTCATTTTTAGAAAAACATTTTAGACCAAATTCCATAAGCTGTCACCGACCCCACCCTCCCCCAAACCTCCCTCTCCCTCTCCATAGCCCCCTCTCCATAGCCCCACCACATCCCGCACTCCTCCTGAGGATGTTAGTTTTTATCTGACGAAACAACGAGAATATAATTTATAGATTTTATTAATTTTTACAGTGCTTTCAGTGGAAACAAAATAATATTTTAAAATTATTTCTTCCTTGTTTAGGTTCAAGCTATTAAAGAGCTAGAGAGATTTAAACCAGATAGAAATCTACCCTGGGAGAAAAGGTTGTCAAAGTTTTATTATAAATTAGAAACTAATGCAATATTTCCGTTCATAATAAAACTAAATAGTTTTATCAAAGTTTTAAAAAAGAGATAAAAACGTTCAAGGGCAGTAACTCGTGCAGTGAACTTGTACAATATTCAAACAAGAGTAACTATTTCGGAGCGGGAGGCTCGGTGGATCAAAGGATCTATCCTCCTCAGGGAACCATGGGATATTTCTCGTTCCAACAAGTGATTCAGGACTAGTCCATCAATGACTGTGGTGTGTGTTATCTTCGTAGTGTGTGTGTGTGTGTGTGTGTGTGGGGGAAAGTGTACATAAAAGATCCCTTGCTGTTATTCGAAGAAGATTATCCTATGCGACGGAAGCTGGTTTCCTCTGTGACAAAGTGTCGATATAACCGTGCACTTGACATCCAATAGCCACTGATTATCAATCAATGTGTTCCAGTGGTGTCGTTAAACAAACAAACTTGATCTTTTTTTCATCCTGCCGGACTTTTACGCCGGTATGTCACAACGCATAATATAGCCTAACCGTCGCATGTTCAGAGAACAAATAATTATATCGTCAATACCCGTTAGACTGATTTTTGCACCAAATATTAAATCAATGTGATATGATAGAACACGATTGGTATCAGTTAAATTATATAGCGAGATTTCGCCATCCTGAACATGTTGTTATACCTCTGATATCATTGTGTTCATTGTTTTAGGCATGCCGACTACTACATTAGTATTCTGAAGAGAGCTTCTGAACACGAGAATCTAGATTTTCTAACAGAAGAGAGGGATAATCTGATTATAAATGAAGGAGATGGTTGTAAGTTTATTAATCCAGTAGTATTTATCTTTAGAGGAACCAGCTGTGTGACGTCACAGTCAGACACACGTCATATCATATCATATCAGCCATTGATGCGTCATATCCATGATTACTACTCAATATACTCCAGTAGTATACTTATCTTTAAAGAAAGCAATTGCGTGTCGTCACAGTCAGGCATACGTCATATCACAGTCAGTGATGAGTCATATGGTGATTATTAAACAATAATTATGGTCCAGTTGTACTTATTGTTAAACAACCAACTGCGTGACGTCACTGTCAGACATACGTCATATAATGATGTCACAGTCAGTAATACGTCATATCATGTCACAGTCAGTGATTATAAATCAACATGATACAGTGGTCTCGTTAAACAAACATTATTTAACTTTCTTCCTTTATCCTTTGCTTCAGCTCTGAGTAATCGCGAGAAAGACGTCTCTGTAAGGAAGTCGAATGTAATTTCAATGCTCATGGAGACCTTAGCAGATTATATTATGAAGTTTATCAGTAAAGAAGATATGAAGAAGATGGAGAAAGAGAAGAAGAAGCGAAAACGAGAAAAGAAGAAGAAAGCCAAAAAGATACATAGACATGAGGAATTATAAACATTAGAATTTTTATGTTATTTTACAAGAATGTAAGCGCAGTATATGTGTAAGGACATTACTTCATAAAACATGAACAGTTACGAACTGCCACCATCTGAACATTTCATTCTACAATATATTTTTAAAAACAACTATCAGGCTCTATGGTGTTAGCCATGGGCGTCACTTGGTGGGGGACAGGGGGATATGCCCCCACTTTTTTGAGTGGGGAGACCAACGTACAAATGTCCCCCGCCCCACATTTTAGTATAAATAATGCATTACCACGCAGTAATGTATGGTATACCATACATGCGACCAGAATGCACGACATAAATTTGTTCTGGGTGAACGGAGGTTGCTAAACAAAACTATTTGTCTCAAACTGTCCCCACACCCAACCCCCAACACCTTTCTTCAGAAAATGACGCCAGTCTGTAGCATGCTGAAAGATATCTATTATAATTCGTAGTTGTTCATATTTGGTGGAAAGTCACCATTATGACGCCATTCCCCCATAAACATGAACTGACATGGACTTTTCCCTTAGCACATGACATTGTTGCTTATATTAAATAGAATCACTCACTATTTTGGCGCGAAAATTGGCAGCAAGTGACAAAGGCATGAAACTATGAATTTGGATATAAATAGAAGTGAAAACACTCTTTATTATACGATTACATCAAGAGAAATTTCAAAATATTACATTACGTAAAATTGCTCTGTCAACGACGTACGAATCAATCTCCAAAACAGACACCTTAATAGTTAGAACATTTCCTAGGTCACGCTATTGTCTTGAGATGAAGCAGTGCGGAAACGTTTGGCGCCAAACTTCGTGATAGAATTAAACTTTTAGTTCGTGGCAGTTCGTAACAGTTCGTAGTTTGGCATCAATCACGAACATGTACGAAACTAAATTTTTAACCAAAAAAAGCTACGATGATTCGTGGACACAGAATTGACACATGACATTTCGGGTTTTTAGTGTATGGTAGAATTATTTGTTCGTAGAAATTCGCGCTAGCCAAATCGTAGAAGATCATGTATAGGATATGTATGTATGTAGTATTGTGTACAGCTACATTTTTGGTTGTATGTTCTGTCAACTATAATTTCTGTATAGTACTACATGTACATGTATTTGTATATGGACTTAAGGCCTTAGAAACAATAAACATTGATTGGTGTAAATAAGTTAGTTAGTTATAACGATTTACGTGCTTATATCGATGGTTCAAGCACGTTTGTCATGTTCACCCAATCCAGCTACCTCGACTGCTTGTCCTCGACAGAAGTTAGTGGTAGTATGAAAGCAAACCTGCTACTCCTATTTGATATGTAGCCAGGGTTCTTTGATATGCACTTTCTCACAGACAGGACAGTGTATACCAAGGCCTTTTAGAGGTAAGAAATAACCAAGGCAGAAAATAACCACAGAAACCATTCCACTACATTTTCAAGAAGAAAATGTTAAATTGACGTGAAGATAAAGATAAAGTTTGTTTGTTTAACGACGCCACTGGAACACATCGATTATATATCAGCGGTTATTGGAAGTCAGACGTATGGTTATATCGACACATGGCCTTAGAGGAAACCCACTGTCGCCGCTTGATGGGCTACTCCTACTGAAAAACAGCAAGGGATCTTTTATGTGCACTATCCCAGACAGGATAGCACACACCACGGAATTTGATAAACCAGTCGTGCATCACTTGCTGGAACGGAAAATAACCCATAAAATGTTTTGCGTTGTGGAGGATCGATCTCTCGACCTATCCCACCACAGGCAGACTCTTAGACTACGTCCCGCCCACCTTTCGCGTGAAGTAGACGTATTGACACATAAAAAATAAACCAACACTAAAACAGTAAAATTCTTTATTGATATTAAATAACCAACACTTATTTTGAAATGCTAAATACATATTTTTTTAAATATATTTCTCGAGTTTTTAACATCTCCAATGGCAATAATGCTGAACTTCCATTAAAACGTGGATGTATAATACTGAATGGAGAACTTCATTATTTCTATAATAGTGAATCGATATTTTATATCTATAATACTGAATGGATACTTAAATATTTCTATAATACTGAGTCGATACTTTATCTGACAGAATATCATAAAAGTTCTATACATGTAATACTAACACGATATTTTATTAAACGTATTACATGTATATTAAATTAATATTTTATAGGCTATATATAACACTAAAATGATATTTTATAAGTTTTATAATATTGAGTAAATATTTTATAATGTTTATACTGAAAAAATATATCAAGCATAACACTACATTGATATTTTGTAATTTCTATAATAGACATTGTAACTATATATTTTATAATAAGTTCCATAATAATAAAACGATATTTTATAAGTTCTACTAATCAACAAATAATATTAATTAATTAATAAACCGCAAAGAAATAAAATACATATTTTCAAACTATAAAGTTGAGCAAACTTTAAATTTAAACCTGCAAACGAAATTTGAATAATATAATGGATCCACAAAATCAGTAACAAGAAAGCTATGAAAGTTTACATAACAATCCTGACTTTCTTAATTAATATTGTGCACATCTACCGTGTATAAATGTCAATGTGTTTTACAATCCGATTGCGTTTGATCCTCTCTCTTTTAATCTTAATATAAATCATTGATCAACTGTGAACTGATATTTTTAAACAAAAATCAACCCGATCTTGGCTTTTACCATTGGTTGGATTGCGAAACACATTGACATTTTATACACGGAACCGTATCATACCATTCGATCACTTGTAACAAATCGTGTAATAACATTGTAACAACATTAAACCCAATTTACAATTTAATTATATTGAACGTACTGTAATTTAACAAAGAAAACACTTTTAATTGTAGATTTTTGGCCTTAGTTCTTTTATTCTTGTCAAAAGACACTTGAATTTATTTGGTGTTGTCATTTCAATCATATTTTCTTAATTTAAATACTTTATTATTATTATTGTGAAATTATACGTCCATTTTGACGTCAAATCGTGGTTTTACGTGAATTATGATTTTCACTTATATTATACTCTTTATTATTGAAATCAAGTCAAGTTTGTTTAACGTCCACGTTCAGAGCAAGCTGTTATAGCAGACGCTAATTTATTATTGAATTATTGTGGTGTTTATATATTACGGGTCTTGATTTTTTAAAATGTGTTTCCTGTTTCACTACCTACTAATTTTAACTGTCAACCCAATTTTTGTTGGAGAAATTGAAAAATAAATTAAGAGGATTTTGTTTTTTCACCTGTAAAATAGTTGTTTTCCTACGTTAGCCTACATAAACTATGTTTCAATATGCACTCTGCCTAATTTACCATTAAAGCAGTGAGCACTGACACATATTAATACAGTAAAACACACATTCTGAATACATTAATACAAAACAAAACAAATTTAATAGACATCAATAAAATATAAAGTACATCTAATTTTAAATATTTACCGCTAATAATTACTATTCAATGTAAATGTAACTGCATGTAGAATTTTAATACTGATCACTTTTTAATAATTAATACTGAATGGTAAACATAAAATAAAATTGCAACTGTAAAATGAACTGTTATAAAATTGTGTTAAAAATACATAACTAAGAAAAAAAATTACGATAAAGTACACAGAATATAAAGAAAACATCTGTCAAATATAAATACAATGATTCATTCTTAAACAACTAATTGCCAATGCTTTCCCCACATAATTTATAATAATACACAATTTATTCTATAATGTCAAATATGAATAATTAAAAAGGAAGATGTTTAGGGTGGATGTAGGAACTTAAAAAGAGGGTTAGATTTTGGGGGAATTTGAAGGGGTGTAATATATACATTGTCTGTCAAAAATGGAGTGTGCATCCCTGCAACCGCTCCCCTCTCCGATCTACCCATGAACATCAATATAAATTTTATTGTCAATATTTGAAAATTGGAATCGAAACCATCTTAATTTTAAAATGATAAAATATAACATTAAAAGAAGGCTTAATGGAAACGATAGCATCTCAGTTTTAAAAATATAAAATATAACAACATTAAAAGAAAACTACATATTGAGGCTTAATAAAAACATATTGGCGTTGTAGAATATCCGCTTGACAGGCGTCTCGTATTGAACCGGAAGTTGTTTCATCTTATGGCGTCCAGGCCGCATTGGCGATAGCGCGGCTGTATTGTGGGTATGTATCTCTGTATCGCGTACTGAGGAAAAGAAGAAAATTATTTATCATAATCATTATTGTTTGCTCTACAGTGTGAATTAGTTGAGTATACATCGACATTCAACATAATTGTTAGATATAATACATGTGTATATATAAAAAAATTTAATCCCAGTACGGACTTCAACCCAGAGTGCTCTGCAAATCTCAATAATTATTTATTGTTTAGTTAGTATACTTTCACTTACACCAATCAGTGTCCACAACTGCCTTACGTTCAATAACGCGAGCGCTCTGGAACTATGTGACTGGTACCTATCGTGTACTATCACATCACATTCATTCAATGTAGATGCAAATACAGGTGTCAAAACGTTTTGTCACAGAATAGAAGCAGAAGGCCCGCGCTATTGAACGCAAGGCTGAATACCACAGAAATGAGTGGAGGAAATTAACCAGAGAAGACAAAGTCACATGCTTGTCATGTGATTATAGAACAAGATGGCGTTACCAGTTTCAGTTGACACTTCCTCGTTTGCGATTTGTTAATATTCCATTCAGTTTGACAACATTAAAGCAATACAAAATGAATGTTTTTGAAAGTATCAAAGGGACATTTCAAAACGTACAGCAAGACTTGTATGATGGGTACATTTATTACATTTATTCAAACTTATTTTTTTAAGAACGCGATAGTAAAGTAAAGTTTGTTTTATTTAACGACACCACTAGAAACACATCGATTATGAATCAGCGGTTATTGGAAGTCAGAAAGAACGTGATAGATAATCATCATAATGATAGTTAAATTATGCGAGCTTTCTGCGCGTATACACATTGCAGCCATAGGGATAAGCTTACACAGTTGTTTGGTCAAATATCCGCCCGCTACCCTCCATTTATATATCGAATAAAAATCTTTCCTACAATAATTTGTATAGGTACGCAAACTTAAACTTTCAAGTTGTATCTATTCAAAATAGAGATCTTTCCTAATCTTGGTTGCAATCTTAATCAATTGACCATTCCATTCCAAATATACATTTTTATTCGATACCGGTATATAAATGTAACTGTGCATCTGACGTCCAATAACCGCTGATTTATAATCGATGTGTTCCAGTGGTATCATTAAACAAACTTTTATCTTGCAGGATAAAGGCCTTGACATCATTGGACAAGCAGCCTCGTCATGGCATGCTGCGACAACTGCGCACCGATGGCGTTAACCTCGATGCTGGTGCTGATCTCCTTAACAAGTACGTGAGGCACATGAGTATCTGAATATTTAAGGACTGTCTCAACACTCCTCAATATACAAACAACATTCGTTTGAGGGATAGGTTAATTCCAGTTTCATTTAGACCTTCACAATGAACTGTCAATACCTTTCAAGTTTTTAAAATCAACAGTTCCAAACAATTCCACTGAATTATTGTTTTGTAAGGAAAGGTGTTTGATCCTATATGGAAGTTGTTTCTATAAAAAAAGTTTTAAGGATTTTGAGATTATCTGTTGTTGGTAACATCTATTTTCCAGATAACTTTATGGGAGAAAAACCTTATAATAGTTTTTGAAATTTTTTCTTTTCGGTGAATGTAAGTTATAAATTAATTATATCAAGAATTTAAAAAATAGAAGTGATTTATAGCAAAGACTATTTAAACGTGTAATAAAACATATATATATATATACTAATACATGTACTATGAAATACTTACATTTCACATAAGAACCTCAGTCCACAGTTACTGTTTATCAATATTTTATATTAGGATTAGACGGGGAAGAAGTTGGTCAAATGCAATCCTAACTTTGTGTGGATTATGAAACACATTGATATTTATGCAAAATCCTTAAATGTTGTTTGCAGATATCAAAAGATATGGAAAGAACTACAAGGTGTAACATTTGAGAGTGCACAGCTAGCTGAGGTATTAGTATGACCTGACCTAAGGGTGGACAACCCCATCATAAATTATAATTATAATGTCGCTTTGAGCATTATTTTAAAAATACACCATTATGACATAATAAATTATATGATCAAATAAAATTGAAAATATAGCAAATAATATTTTGGTATCATGTTCTGTAACCATGGAGATGGCTGCCATATTGGATTTCTAGCTACCAATTTGTAAAAATCTATTATTTAAAAGCTACTAATCAGATATTGTTGTACAATACATATTTGAAAGTGTAGCAAAACTATATATCGACATGGTATGGGAAAACCAAAAAGTGTTACATTTTCCCTGAAAATACTTGTTTATACCAACAATGCCTTTTCTTATTTTGCAGAATGTGGATAGCCAAATAGGGAATATTTTTGTCAGATGGGATCGGTATTTTGAATCTGTGGGTCATCTGGAATCCGAAGTGAAGGAAATACCCAAAGTGCTCAGTATGATTTCTGAAATAACGACCACACTTGGTTAGCTACTCATTATAACTATACCAGTATTACATGTATTATTCACATTTCAAGGTCTACTTGTCTTTGTGTTTGAGAAGATTGTATAAAGTTTTTTGTGTGTTATATAACTATAGTTTTATTATATTGGGTAAAGGACAACAGATTTCGCACAAGTCGCCCCCTAGCGTGAACCCCGATACAGTGCATGTATACAAATACGAGTACTTGAAAACAAATGCATGTTAAATATTTTTTTATTTTTTTTTCAGGCACAAATAATGTTTTTTCTTCTTTTTTTTTAAATATATTTTTATTCATATGTATCTTCAAGACCTGTTTACAATTTTCTTTTGCCTCCATCCATGTTAAAAATTCTGATTGAAATTTGCAGGCTATGTGGAGAAGAGTTGTAAGGAGTTGGAAGGAGCTCTAGAACGTCTAGAAGATGTGTGTGAACAAGAACAACAACATCGGGAACAGAAGAGCCATCTCGTACAGCTGGCCAATTACAGGAGCCACAGGAAAGAGGAAGTGGAGAAAATCAAAGGTATAGAAACATTGATCAAGACATGTATCTAAAACATTTTGTCATTGGAGCAGGATGTAGTCTAGACGTAAAATGTTTACCTGTGGTGGGATGGGTCGAGGAAATTGATCCTCCACAGCGCAAAATATATTATGGGCTATTTTCCATTCTAGCCAGTGATACACGACTGGTTTATCAAATTCTGTGGTGTGTGCTATCGTGTTTATGGGATAATGCACATAAAAGATCCCTTGCTGTTATTCGAAGAAGAGTAGCCTATGTGGCGACAGTGGGTTTCCTCTGAGACCATGTGTCAATATAACCATTCGTCTGACGTCCAATAACCGCTGATTTATAATTGATGTGTTCTAGTGGCATCGTTAAACAAACAAACTTTATCTTTGTATGTTATTATATTTAATTGTCCTCTTATACCATCGTGGAATAGTCAGAGTGTCTTCTGTAAAAATTGTCTCCGTAATGTAGTAGTTTGACCTCGAGTCTCAAACCACGGTGAGTGATCCACAAGGCTCAACAGGTAGGTCTCCATAGTGTAATGGTTAGACCTCCGGGCTCAAGATATCGTAACAACCATCACATTCAAAACATGTGAAGAAAATTAAAGACATTTTCGAGTTTACATGTACACCAAATTCTATTGTAACAATAGAACATTGTTTAGTTATTAAAACTAAAATACCGGCATCTGTGGTGTACTGCTTATTCTTGTTTCATCATACACATTGCGGAACCAAAATATTTCTTTTGACATAACATGTTTTCTATTTACATAGTTATCCTTGTTCTGTTGCAATTGGTTGATAATCGATTTGACAAAAAAATTACTTTCATTTTCAGTGCAGCTGGCTAAAACCCACGCTAACACAATGCAATCGTACGACCGCCAGCGAGTTAGTAAGAGAAAAGAGAGAGAAGATGCATTTGGTGAAGCATTTTCTGAAGATATCAACTACTACCAGACTCACGGACATCTGGAAAGTATGAATATTTAATATCTTTTCAGAACATTATCCATTATCTCACTTTCATGTAAAATACTTAAATTTCATTGATAATTTACAAGATAAAACCCGTTTATCATCCATTAGAGGCTTTTGCAGGAGATATCGTTGACCTAATAATTTATGCTCCGGAGATATCACGTCTTATAATTTTTATTGGTCTAGAGACTGTTTTTCGAGCTCATCACTAAGAAACCTGATAGTTCTAAGCATGATGTCATAACGTTGACGCAACTGTTATGACATCATGCCTTCAAAGCAAACATTGCAAGTGTTCATTCCCATTTAATTTCTGTTAATAATCATCCTAATTAGCTATATACCCTGCGGAGTCGAATTCTCTTATATAAAGATTAATAAAATATTTAAATTTGTGTTGTGCAGAATTGTCCGTGGCCAGCATTCCCATGCCAAAAGTGAGCAGCCTTAGCGACATCACTCTGGAGCAAGACAACTACGTCCTCAATGAGTTCCTGGAGGATAACTCTCAACACATTTCAGGTACATAGAATATACACGTTTTCTCTTTCTGGAATTCACTTCCAATAATTCAATTCTGTTGCAAATCGAGTAAAATTGGAATTGGTGAAATTGTAAATAATGGACAACATTTGTGAATATATTACTGTTTTAATACCCGACATGAAGGAATAATTTTTTTTAAGTCTGTGATGTAAAATAAATCATTTATATTAAATTGAATGTCTTAGTTTTATTAATATGCATGTGGAATTCACTTCTGGAACCATTCTACCAGTTTTAAAGCCGGAAGTTGGGCCAGAAGTATTGTGATTTAATCAAAGCTGTTGTATATTTGTACAGTGAAACCCATCTAAACCGGACCCTCAGTAAACTGGAATTCCCTCTAAACCGAACATATTTTGAAGTCCCAAACAGCCTTATATCCTGTATTAAAATCTCAGTAAACCGAACAACCCTCTAAACCGAACATTTTACTCGGTCCCAAGTGCGTTCGGTTTAGAGGGGTTTTACTGTAAATGGTTCTTACTAATCAATCTACTAAGTATTGATTCTTCAACCTCACATTCCCCCGTTGGACGATTCCACAAGAAAAAATGGAGTATTATTTGTTTTTCAGGTGCCCGGAAACACAGCGATAGTCTAGCTGAACCTGAGGGAACCTTCTTTGAAGATGATTACACCATTGATTATAACATCTCAGCCAGTGATAATATTCAAGCAGATGTTGATGATATTTCAGCCAGTGATAATATTCAAGCAGATGTTGATGATATTTCAGCCAGTGATAATATTCAACAAGATGGCAATATTTCAGTCAAGGATAATATTCAAGCAGATGTTGACGATATTTCAGCCAATGCTATTCAAACTGACGTCAAAGATGGACAGTATCGTGAAGATGAAACAGAAAACATTGACAAGATTACAGAAAACTTGAGTAAAAATTGTGATGCAATAAACACTGATGGATCGGTGGAAAACATTCCTGAAAAAGTCTCGGAACCTATTAGACCGGATGACATTTCTTCAGAACAGTCTGCAAACAGTCAGTTGGTTACCGACACTATTGAAAGTTCAGCCAACGCGAGTTAGCTTTGGTTCGAAAAGTAACCCTCCCCTGAACAATATGGAGTGGTGTTCTGTAAGTCATACATAACTGAACCACCACCAAATATGTCATGAGATGTGTGAAAACATTTTCGCAGGTTTCACTATTACACAGGGTTTTATTACTTCATGGTGTACTATATTTCTTCTATAATTATTATGTGTAAAAGAAATCCTGCAGAATTATCAATGCCAAACACATCTAAATTGTTCGCATGCTTGTAAACATGGGACCAGGTTTAGAACAATGCCAATTTGGATGAGGTAGAGGTTGTTTTTAAATGAGTCATGATGACATCACAAAGATTTTCACCAATATAATACTCTCAAAACGTGTTATTCTAATCTTCATAACATATTTTTTGTATTCTTTATCATATTGCAGTAAATAAATGCAATGAAATGTTACTTGTTGTTAAATGTTTAATCAAATACTAGCAATAATTATAGATGGATGGAAATTGGAAAGGAAATTTAGATATATTTTAATAGATCGAGTGTAGCCTCGGGTGGAATAGCCAGATCTTACCGGGCCAGGATCTTACACCAGTACATATGAAGGATTCTTATAATGTCACATGGCTTTTGCACAATCTATATCTATCTTACATGTGAGGGAATGACAAAAAGTGTTCTGACACACGTGTGTAAGAAATGTTTTTACGATTCATTATTCCTAAATGTGGGACAGTGCATAGCTCAGTGGTAGAACGTCCGGCTTGGGCTCGATGGATCGATCTTCCTCCGTGGACCCGTTGGGTTATTTCCCATTCCAACCAGTGATCCATGATGGGTCTATCAAATGCTGTGGTGTGTGCTATCCTGTCTTGAAAAGTGCACATAAAAGATTCCTTGCTGTTATTCGAAGAAGAGTAGCGTATGTTGCAGCAGTCTTCTCTGTAACCCAGCGTCAATATAACCGTGCGTTTGACATCCAATAACTGCTGATTAATAATCAATGTGTTCCAGAGGTATCATTAACAAACAAACTTTATCCTAAATGTAATAATATATAAATATATTACCACAAAAATGCTTCTGGATTGTTCACACTGAATATAGTTTAGAGATATAAATTCGGTTCCAAAATCGGGTGACATACCAGTATTTCCTTGCAGAAAATGAGAACAAGGAATTATTTTGAACTTTGGAAAACAAAGTTCTTTTCTACCACACCTAATATGCATGTCAACATTTGTTGTATAAAAAAACAAAAAACAACTTGCTTTTCAAAAGTTTAATAAAAATTTAATGCATTGCTCAAAATAATTTATAACGGTTAACAAATATTTGCAATAATTATACTGGTTAAAGGGACAATCTGGAGTTTAATACCGATGCCACTATACATGTGAAACTAATGCTATCGCAACATGTTACTTCATAATCAAACCATTTTTTATTTATTAGAACGAAAATATTCTTAATAAGAATATCAATATCTCCCTATCAAACGTATTTCTGGTCATCCCATTGATTGCAGTAGCTTAATAATAATATGAACTTTTGCCTACATTAATTTAAACCATATCACATTGTGGCAAAAGTCCAAGGACAATATTAAGCTACTACAATTGCATTGATATATAGATATTGATATTCTAAGCAATAAAATGTAACTAAATTGAAACTTCAATAAATAAAAAAACATTTACTCATTGAAAGTCATCAACATTTTGCTAATTGAAGTCATGTATTGCAATTTTAGAAATTAAATAGTCATGAACATTTTTCTAATTGAAGTCATGTAATGCAATTTTAGAAATTAAATAGTCATGAAATTTTTCTAATTGAAGTCGTGCTTTGCAATTTTGGGAAATGAAATGGTCGCGAAATTTTGTGTAATGGAAGAAACTCATGACATTTTGTCACATTCAATTCCGAAAGTTGTGGAAACAAATTAATTTGAAAAAGTCATGGATTTTTCATAAAATGTCATTTACACACACAAGTGATGATTGACTATGTCAAAATTGTTGAAATGTTAGGAAATTAAAAACATATTTGGTACATATCACTAGCTTCTGTTTACACATGGGAAACTGTCTATATGTATGAACAAAGCGATATATAAAAAATTATCATATTGTCAATTGTTATAAACAACAAGTATACTATGTACAACATAGATATCGGGACCAATCAACTATTTTTGGAAATATGACAGATCACAATCATTTTTGCAAATATGTAGCATTTATGCTTATTCATAAAGCAGTGATGATATACCAGATGATGGCGAACGGTGAGCATACCCTGTCCGAGGTATCACAAATTATAATGGCCAAGATATCTCCTGCAAAAGCCTCTAATTGCCGATACAGAATATTTCGGATGCTGTAGATCCTGAAATTAATGCGATCATTATATTAATGCGAAAAATGCGAGTGAGAATTATTCGTATTAATAATGTAACGCATTTATGTTAACTGATTGCTACACAAACGTGTTGGTAGAAAAAGTATTATATCAAAGGGAGACCACTCGCATTAATTTCATGTCGCATTTTAGTCTGACCACCCTTACTCGCATAAATTTGGTGACGCGTTAATTTCATGATCTACAGTATATATATAGTGAAACCCCTCTAAACCGGACCCTCAGTAAACTGGTATTCCCTCTAAACCGAGCATATTTAAAAGTCCCAAACAGCCTTATGTGCGGTATTTAAACCTCAATAAACCAAACACCTCTCTAAACCGGACATTTTAGTTGGTCCCAAGTGTGTTCGGTTTAGAGGGGTTTCTCTGTATATACAGACTACAATATTGCATACCTGTATTATTATTTATACTTGCCAACGTCTTGGTATTGCAATATTGTAGACATCTTCAAATGTGTGTCATTGTTCTGTGGTTTTTGCACATTGCACCTATTATTATATACTATTAGTACATGTAGTTATCTATCTGATTTGCTTAGTTTGAAACGTAACAGTTGGTAGCGAATACAGTTAACTCTCTTTATAACAGCCAAGATGGTAGTCCGATAGATCTTCCCTTAAACTTTTTTTATATCGGTTGGTCGTTTACCAAACGATATAAAAAAGTTTAAAGGAATATCTATTGGACTACCAAGATGGTAGCCTCATGTATTGCTGTTACATTTATATATCTTTTCGGTTATATCGGATACATGCTTTCATGCAATGTCTTTCGAAACATCAATAGGCCGTGATTGCTAGGGGACACGCCCCACCCATCTCCAATAATAAACAAGGATGGGGGACAAATACATGTATGTTTATGTCCCCCCCCCACCCACACATCCACAAATACATTGTACCAGGAAATGCTGTTGTAATGAATACTGTTATAATGAATACTGTTATAATGAATACTGTTATAACGAGAGTTGACCGTAGAGTTAGTCTCACCCTAATTCACCGAGTGATATTTTAAACCCTTTTAAAGGTACACTGACATTGATAGCATCGTTGGGGAGGAGCAACAAAATTGTCGTTTTGACAAAATAAAATAATACAGATTCTCCAATAGCAGCTTACAGACAAGTCTATTAAAAAAAGAACAATTTTGTATCTGTACCCACTTCCCGATGTTTCAGATAACGACATTAATGTTGTTGTACCCGTACATGTATATATTATTTTTTAAATGTTGACCTTGCCAAAACAGTGATCTACAACTGGCCGTGGATTGTGATTTTCTGTGGGAACGTGCACATAAAACATCCGTCGATGTTATTCTGTAACCAAGTGTCGATATAACCATGCATTTGACATCCAATAACTGATGATTAATAATCAATGTGTTTCAGTGGTTTCACTAAACGAACTGTAATTATGTAGCAGTTCCTGTGAATATGGGACTATCGTTTTGTCACAACTATATATATACATGTACCACAAAACTACATTTGTTGTGTGTGTATCATTGTTTATTATACATTGTATGCATATAATTAAGAGTGAGACTTTATGCAATCATTTGATCAATAAATTAAAGTTTATATATATGTGCTTCGATAGTTATCATTTTGAAAATAGTTTCAATGAAGGGAATTTTGCACAGAACTACTACATGTGTAGTATTATCCCACTGGCATACATGGTATATAAAACTAATGGGGGTGGGACGTAGTCTAGAGGTAGAGTGTCTGCCTGTGGCAGGATGGGTCGAGAGATTGATCCTCCACAGCGAAAAATATTTTATCGGCTATTTTCCATTCCAGCCAGTGATACATGACTGGTTTATCAAATTCCATGGTGTGTGCTACCCTGTCTATGGAATAGTGTACATAAAAGATCCATTGCTGTTTTTCGGTAAGAGTAGCCCATGTAGCTACGACAGTGGGTTTCCTCTGACACCATGTGTCAATATAACCGTGCATCTGATGTCCAATAACCGCTGATTTATAATCGGTGTTCTAGTGGCGTTGTTAAACAAACAAACTTTTATCTTTTATAAAACTTATGTCCCTATGGCACATCTAATATTATCTCTGGCAAGAATAGCATCACCGTCCAAGATATGAATGTGTCCTTCCGGCATATATACACCAGTGACTTCTTTCCAGGTCATGACTTACATTACATGTGGAGTGTATAATCAGGGTGCAATTTGTTTTTAAAATTGTGATTAGCAGTTATTTTTACTGGATGGTGAATGGAAAAGCAACCCGGTCATTTTGCATCCTTGTAATACTATTGTCCTGTCGCCTGTACATGTGTATCATCTCTCCGACATATTAAAAGCACCACCCCTCTAGAGATGAGTAATTTCAAATAGACTCTTCCAAGAAGAATGACACGCAGCAGAGATAATCTGCAAAATAGAAACAAATAATGAACAAGATTTTATTACCACAGTGGGCGCTAATGGGAAAATATATATATCAATTATCATATCAAACATTGGTATAACATGTTCTTTGATTGGATCGTTAAAACCATTGCATCCACTGACAGGGATGATACTAAAATATGATGTCATAAATCGTGAACATGACGTGATCTTTATTTTCAGCATTACATCGAAGTCAAATATGTTTTGTAAAGCATTTCACAATGAAACGTCGAGAGTAATAAATATAATATTAAACTCGCTACAATGTATTATGTATCAACTTTAAGTCCCTCGTGAAATTATTTTCATTTCAGTCACTCACTAAACCTCCATAACTATAATTCCATAACTAATGTTATTTTATTTTATTTGGTTATAGATTTCATATTTTGACAAAAACATTTCACAGATTTTTCCATACATGGGAAGGTTCTGAGGGAATAGTTCGTTCCACATAACTAAAACAAAATTCTACTGTTCTATATCGATCTATCGATGAGTGATCACCGAAGGCAATATTGACACACTAAAAAAACAGTGTGTCAACTGATACTCCTGACATAATAATATCCACCACCTCCACATATCTGTATATCTCCTGGGGCGGTATTTATCAAGCGACTTAAGTCAGAAATATGACTTAAGTCTAAGAAAAAACTTAAGTCTCTACAATTGTGACTTCAGTTCTGAGAAAAAAACAACCCCTAGACATAA
>JAUTCZ010061603.1:0-18197 GCA_032273805.1 Melanodrymia brightae | reverse complement strand
GTGAAAATATACTTATGACAACCATGGCGATATCATAGTATCCAATTGTCTTTCTCGAACAATAGATTTTTGTTGCTTCTAATGGCTTACGATTACTTTGATAATTTTAATAGCTACTCAAGGCATCATATCACTTTTTTGCTGAATTGGCGGTAGGCCTACTAGGTTTGGAAAAATATCCATATATAAGCACCGCACCCTACCGGTGCCTGGATTGACGGCACCACTTGGCCAAGTAGCAATAATAGGCCCTACATAGATTTTTATTTTGTGGAAATTTGTTTTTCTTCGTTCACGTTTCTAACTATATTTTTTATACACTGTTTTATTGGAAGCCATTATATATTAATCTATCAGCGAATTGGATATTTTATGTTTTAATTGTGTATATTTATTGACAATGCCATTGTTATAGGCCTACTTACATTCTATAGTTATAGTATGTACTAATTAATAATAATTTGGTATGACTAAACCTATGATTATCCCAGCAAGTATGTGCTCAACATTCGTAATTAGTGACAAGTGCTTATTAAATGTAAACCTAAAATCATTATTATAGTCTTGCTCAAAACTGAACAATAAATATTATTATCTACTTTATTCAAAGTAACTTTTTTTATTTAAAGTTACCTAAAGGTAAATAGATTTTGAACATCACTACTTGTATCTTTACTTCGGTTTCGCTGCAAATTATAAACACGCGCGCGTGCACATACACACATGCACGTACGCTCGCATGCACTCGCGACTCGTTCCGTAGGGAAATCGTAACTTCTCGGCTATTTTCGTTGTGATTGTTACGGAAGAAGCCGAGATATTGCAACTTGTACGAGAACCGGAAACAGTGAACGAGATTTGATGTTTGGTAGTCAAGACGAGAATTTGCGTGTCAACATAATTTTAATCACTTATTATTTGGAGGTGGACAGTCACTCGTAACGATGGAAGACTTACAATCGTCAGAAGAGGTAAGCATATATAGGATATATTTTCAAATAGGCATAAGGTGGGACTCCATAGTGGAAGGATTGAAATCTCATAGATGCTAAATACAAAAGAAACCTAACGAAGTCTCAGTCACTCAGTCAGTCTGTTGACGTTCAACGTTGAACTTGAAATCAAATTTCAGTTTGATAGTCCATATAAAAAAAGTTTAAAGAAGGTCTATCGGACTATCTTCATGGGTTAATTCATTGAGGTTATCTCAGGGTTTGTTTTTCAATATTGTAACAATTTAGACCGAATATTTCTGTCTCGGTTAAACATATTTTCCATGATGTTTATATTCATTTTTTATTGTTTGGATATCATATTCTATTTTCAATTTTTGATTTTCGTTGCTGTTTACAGAAACAGAAAGTAGTCTATGTTAAAACTGTTCTATGCGTCATGAAATTTTGTGTGCAACGATATCTCACCTGTCATAGCGAATATCACTGAAAGAAATGTCCTAATTTAGTAATTCATTTACTAATACGTACACCATTAATTTATACCATATACAAACTTCCATTAGACTCTTTTCGTCACAGTCGCGCGTTTGTTTCAAACAAGTCAACTACGGGTGCCATATTGGATAATTAGGAACCAATCAAAATCACTTCCCTTTCATTCGGCTTTTTCTACGAGATATTGTTGCGCACAAAATTTCATGAAGCATAGAACGGTTTTAACACAGACTACTTTATGTCTTTAAACAGCAACGAAAATCAAAAATTAAAAATAGAATACCCAAATAATAAAAAATTAATATAAACACGGAAATTATGTTTAACAGAGACAGAAATATTCGGTCTACGGTCACTCAAAACAACGTCATGACTCGTGCGTTACCTGTCAAGAGTTTAGTTAATTTGAAGTTCCCACAACACTCGCACGTGCACAGGCAAAGATAGCTGTTGTTGACATCGTTCGCAGTAACGATTGGATGTTTGGTATAGTAGACTCGGTATATTCCATAACAAACGAAAACGTTCCAACACAACTTTGGAAAATCTCAGACTCATAAACAAATCTTTCTGCGAAACATAGCGTAGCGGGATGTGGCGAGTTGTTCCCATTGTAACTAAAGACGGACATGGCCGAGGTGTTCCGATGGAACCTACGAATAATTTTAGGTGGCCGAGATTTCCTCAAATACGTAATCGAAACTGGCCGAGGCATTCTGAATGGTTTTAGACTGTTCGTAAGTAATAAAATGCAAAACTACTTTTAGCCCAAAAACTATTATGAACAGCATTAAATAGATATGCTCATAAGGTGTATTAAAACTCGACAGTACATTTAAATAATTATCATTTATTGTTTATAAAACAAATTATATGTATTGCGGCAGAACGTTACTGTAATGTAGGCAACAATACTATTTTAAATGCTTATATACGACACAAAAACGGTTTATTTTGTTACAATATGAAATGAATATTATACACGTACAATTCTTTCACAATATTATGGAAGGTTAAGTGCGACGGAGATCTATCATGTAATCAAAACGCAATTCTTTTGTGAAAGAAAACAAGTGAAAAATGTATTAATATGATAAAATTTTGCTACAAGAAATGTACGGTGGGCGAATCGTCTACAGTGCTCAATGAATGAAATGTATCACAAGCAACTTTGTATTGTTTGCACTTTGTGTCTTGATGACAAAAATAAGTGCACACATTTACATACGTAGGCAGTTGGTGAAATAAATATTTTTTGAAAATATATGTAGTTTTTGTTTGCGTTTGTCAGTTGTTATACATTTCATGCATATTTTAGTTGGTATAATTTATCTTCAAATGTGTAGCCTTCAAAATCGTAAGTGACTTTTTGGATGAATGACAACCCTGTGTTCAAAATACAAAAAACTTCAAGGGATCGGATCATCCATGTTGGATGCTAGCGTTTACAATCTGGTATCCAAACTCAATATCTGGTATCCAAATTTATTTAAAAAAACCCACCATGACATGTCAAATAGCGTCGGTTGTGAATTTATACGTAGGCAAGCGTTATGTCTGTTTGTGAGTGAACATTATTAGCGGGATGTTTTAACCTGACGAACTAGGCATGTTTTGAATTCTATCATGGGTACACAGCTACGATGTATAAGTGGCTGAAATGTTACGTTTGCCACTATAGTCAAGTAAATTCTGTAAATATACGAAACAATAAATTTTATTCTTTTTAAAAAGTGGTATCCCAATGGGATACCGGTTTTTAGAATCTGGTATCCAAATTTAGAAAGTGGTATCCCCGGGATACCACCTATTTCAAACCCTGGATAATGTAAGTTGATATCTAAGAAGAACATCATCCTTATCTGGACAGAACATATGGTGCCAGATGTTTTGGTTCGAATGAATGATTCATCAGACCTGTGGATGATCCACAACCTGGCTGTCTTCAATGAAAGATACTGGGAATCGCTTACACACTTCAAGATGTTGTTACTAACAGAACTGCGAGCTAGCATAGTACCAATACATTGGATGTCATTACTAGACTTGAAGAATCCACACATTCATCATCCAATTCATAAGCTGAATTTGGGAAGTTATAACATGTAATAAGTATAATATATATGTACCAGGTATATGCATGTCTTGTATATAATATGTATGCATTATGTTCATTCCTATACAAATTTGATAATGGTGGATTATTGTATTTCAGATAGTAATTGTAAATCAATATGAGCCGTGGAAGAAGACAAGGATTTCATGCTGGAGAATCCATTTTGGGAGGTACTGTGAATAAACCTTCAAGTAAATTTATTTAAGACCCATGATATCCGTATTAAAAATTGCAGACATTACATAACCTTTTTAAAAATAATATATTAAATTAATATTGACATCGTGTGAACAATGGCATTTCTTCATTTAGATAATGAAATGGAAGTTGAAGCCAAGATGCTGGAGTTGAAACAAATGAAAGAGGAGTTAATGCTAAGAGAAAGTCAGATTGTTCGTTTAAAGAGTCGACAGCAGCACTTGGAAGATGGTTTGATGGTAACGGGAAGAGGAAGAGGTTCGTATTGTCCCCTTCAATGAGTGTTCATTGAATTTCATAATACAGATGTATATCGTGATCCTGAACTAAACACTTTCCAGTATGTCTAGTTAGTTATAACGTATTTACATGCTTATGTAACCAGTGTTTGTATAAAGAGCTCCTACTGGCTTCGGCTAGAGGGAATTTCCCTTTAGCTCAGTTGGTAGAGCACTTGTCTCTCACACAGAAGATCCTGGTTCGCACCTCTCCAGTAGAGGTTGAGATACCGGTTACAGTATGGAGCTGAAGTAGTGACTGGGTAGGTTCTTAACATAAGAATAATTAAAACCTGGGTAGAACCTATAACAGCTCAACTGCCCATACCTCACAGCTTCGGGATGTAGCTTCACTTTCAAGAAGGGGAGTAGGTAACCAATGTTTGTATAAAGAGCTCCTACTGGCTTTAGCTAGAGGAAACTTCCCTTTAGCTCAGTCGGTAAAGCGCTTGCCTCTCACACACAGGATCATGGTTCGCACCTCTCCAATTAAGGTTGAAGCGAGCCTCGTCTTTCCTGTACACGCAGTCCAGCTGCCTGAACTGCCTATCCAAGACAGAAGTTAGTGTTAGTATGAGAGAAGACACCTGCTTAATCTATTTGATAAGTAGCAAGGGATCTTTTATATGCACTTTGCCACAGACAGGACAGTACATTCCATGGCCTACGTTAACCACTTTTGGAGCACTGTCTGGTGTAAGTGGTGTACACCTATCCATTGACATTTGAGAAGTACTAACTAAGGTTGGAGCTGGTACTGCGATTAAAAAATTCCATCACCTCGAGTGGTTCGATGGGTCGAAGGATTGATCCTCCTCAGTTGACCTGTTGGGTTATTTTCCATTCCAACAATTGATACACGACTGGGCTGTAGTGTGTGCTGCCTGTCTGCAGGAAAGTGCACATACAAGATCCCTTGCTGTTATTTGGTTGGAGTAGCCTATGTGGCAGCAGCAGGTTTTCTCTGTGACTAAGTGTCGTTATAACCGTGCATTTAATATACAATAACTGCTGATTAAAAATCAATGTGTTCCAGTGGTGTCTTTAAACAAACAAACTTTATCTTTTTATCTTTTGTAGGTATGGGACGTGGATCATTTGGAATGAATCCTAACATGTTTGATGACATAAGACCACAGCCGTTTGGTATGAGTGGTATGGGAGAACCATTTCACAACGTAGGGCATGAGGGACCTGGACCGGGAAATTGGAGTGCCAAGAGACCTCTACTTCATATGGAGGACTTCAGCTCTGTAGGTCCAAAGCGGGGCAGATTTAATGATGAGGTATTTGTTTGGCAGCCTGACCGTTCATGTTTTCTACTTAATAATTCATCATTCAGTCATTTGGCAGTGAAAATACGTAATTAAATTTAACTTTGAGAACCTGTATTGAAGTACACAAGGAATATTATGTAGAACCTTACGGTATATCTATTTATATATCACACTTTTTAGTATTAGAATAATATTATTTGTCTTTTGTGTTTTTTAATTTTTTATTAAAGGCAAACATTAAATTTCTGATTTATTTTCAGTCATTTGTCCAAACTGATGTGTCGCAAACTCTGTAAGTTTCCAGACAGAACACTATTGGTCCTACTGATATTATTGATTTTGAGAAAACCTAAATGATTATAGATTTTTGTCAGGGAACTATTTGAGCTAAAACAGCTTGGATACTGAATAATCTAATTCTTCTGTTGTATAAAACATGTCTTGTCAAGACCAATGAGGTTTTGAGCTATGAAAGCTTGATTTTGAAGGATTCGTTCAGACATAATTTGTTACTACAACTCTATTTTGCCAAAACCCAATGTGAGTTTGGACTATCTGACTATTGTCAGACGTAACTTGCCAAGACTCGACCTGATTTTGAGCTATTAAAGCTTGCACTTCAACAAATCTAATTCTTCTGGTGTAAGTGACATAGCTTGTCAAGAATCAATGTGATTTTGAGCTATTAAAGCTTGCACTTCGACGAATTTAATTCCTCTCGTGTATGCGACATGGCTTGTCAGGAATCAATGTGATTTTGAGCTATGGAAGCCAATACAGACTGAGCCACAAGAAGTATTGAATTTAAAGCTTCGCGTGGATCTTTAGAGGAATGGCTTTTTAATACTTACCTTCAGTATGATCTACCACAGTTGTGCCTGAAGGATTTTATTAGCGCTGGATATTGTAGAAAATAGCTTTTGAAAACTTGACATGATTCTGATCTACCAAAGCTCTGCCAGAAAGATCTAATTAGCACTAAATATTGTGGAGTATGGATTTTAAAGTATTGTAGAGAAATAGCTTTAGAAGACTAAGCTACCAAAGCTTTGCCTGAAGAATCTTATTACTATTAGCGCAATATATTGCAGAGAATGACTTTGAAGACTTGATATTATTCTGAACTACTATAGCTTTGCTGAAGAATCTACTTAGCACTAAATATTGCAGAAAAATTACTCTTGCAAATTTGTTATAGTTCTGAGTTACCCAAGCTTTATCTGAGTGATCTTATTATCGCTATATATTGTAGAGAATGTCATTTGAAGACGTGGTATGATTCTGAGCTACCAAAGCTTGTTTGCATCTATAAAGTCACCAACACCAACATGCTAGTTACCAAGTCTGGTAGCATGTTGACCAAGGAGTGTTTGAAAATCCACAGCTTCATGTAAAAGTTTACTATACTTCCCTGTCTTTCCTGTATTGCAGCTTTGCTGTCACTACACAAACAAAACATGAGCAACCTTCCAAATCGACAATCCTTTTGGTGGATATAAATTTTGAATGAATATTTTGGATACTCTAGCTTGTTCCTGCAACACTATCCAAAGGTTCGTAAATATTTCAAAGAAGATCACAGTTGTGTAACAGAATGGATATTAAGTCATTTTGTTTATTTTGTGTTCAATGCAATAAGAAATTGAGGTGGAACAGTGATGCTGCAACCAAACCGTGCCGTTAGACCACTTATAGCGCAATCAAATGACTACATGAATGGACCAAAGATTTGTTTCAAAACCTGCAAGATAAGATGCAATTACAGAGGAAAGAAAACCTGAGCAAAAATAGAATATGTAATACGAAACCAATAATGAAGTGTGAATTACTGACAGCGGATTAAATCCCAGCAAAATGAGTAAGAACAGATGTACGTTAAAGGGACATCACTGAGTTTGTAGTCTTGGTAACACATTTCTGGCTAGTATACGTTTTCAATTAATCAAAGTACAATTACCATAATATTGCTTGCTTAGAATATTATCTGTAAATATCCAAATGTGTTTACAACTAGTTTTTAGTGATCGAAATACGGATTGATTCTTATGCAATTCTTGTATGCAAAAATATATTTACTTTTTTTTACAGCTCTGTCCATTTCCCATGCAACCTGGCCCATTTGGCCCAAACACACAGAGGTGAATGTTAATTAGTTTTAATATAATCGACTATATACATAATATCATATATGTTGTTGAGATGGTAGATGTTATCAACAACCGATTTCCACTTGCAAATAGTGAGAAGATATTACTATATTATGTATATTTATTTAGAGCATCTTAAATTTTTATCCTTTTGGTTACATTTATGTTATGAAACATGACATTAATGTACTTATTTTATAAATGTGTTAAAAATGTTATACTTTCATTAATACAATTACTGAAAGACACAAGAAATATCTACCCAAAATGTAACCAGTTTAGATTGATGTCTTATGGTCGACCACAACTTTAAAAAAATTATTTAACCGTCATACTAAGAACATAATTGTCACACACATACATATATATTAAATTATTGGCTTTTGTAATATGTAAGAATTGATTTATCACTTTTGCAGAGTTCACACTTATTGCGATATTTGTGGATATGATGTGATTGAACTTCCATGGAATCAACACGTTCGTGCACGTGAGCACAAGGTGAGTACCAATACTGTTCAAATATGATCAGATGCCATCTTAAATATATATATATAAGCTAGTTCAGCCTCTGATACGGGTTTGTCAGTATGTAAAATAAACGGTTTGATAAATATTGTATGAAGCCCGTGTCATAAAGCTTTTAGGTACATCTATTAAATGTTGTTTTGGTTTCTTAACTCTCATCAACTTTTACAACTAGAGATCAAACGATTATTAAAAAATGTCATTAACTTAAGAACAGCATACTTTTTTAAGCATTAGGTCTCAAAGTGAGCAATTTGATCAATCAGCTAGTGTATGGATGTTATTATTGCCACTGTTTAAATGTAAATATTTGCTTCATCTCTATTATTTGTATAAATAAGATTATACATTGGCAGTTTATTGGTGGTTTTAGTCTTAGACCAGTATGTTAAGATATTTTTATGAATTTGTTTTTTATTTGCAATACTTTTATTTATTATGTAACATATCACATACTTTCAGTGGAGGGAAAACCAGTGCCGTAAGGGTTGTGGTTGGTGTGAGATTGCAACTTTCAGAAGTTACGAAGATGTAATTTCTCACAGACAAACAGCAGGACACTTGCAGGTTTTAATTTTTCCCCCCATTTTATTTCTCAGAAGTTCTAGAGAAAGATATGCAAATTCAGTCAAAAGGTCACCCCGACTTGTTCTTATATTGAATTTTTTTGGATCCCGACAAGAAATGATAGTGAATATTCAGTTCTAATTTTAATCCAATTGCTTTTCAACAAATTGGTCATTTCTTTAATGTAATAAAACAGTTTTAGGCAGACAATACGTAGACACTAGCATTTCGATAGAAACTGGAGTGGGATGAAGCACAGCACAAGAACATCTATCTGAGGGTCGATCCTCAGGAGACACGTTGGGTTATTTCCTGATCCAACCAGTGATCAATTGTCTAATTACTACCAAACACCATTTAATTACCTGTCGATTGAAAAAGTCATTAGGAATATAATGAGAGTCGATCACGTTTCTTACCTTTTGTATCTGAGCAACGGAATATCAGGAAAATATAATATATACAAGAAATCTGTCGGCAGATGTTTCACACCTTCTGTATCCACCATCTTATCCATGAATTTATGATATATTTATATCCACAAATTTAAATACCCAATTAAATGTGGGTTTTTTTCAAAAACGACGAAAACTTTAGCCAACCAAAATAAATGATTTCATAGTAGTTTCAATTTATCTCATGTAGTCATTTTCAATGGCAGATTAGTCTAGATTGTGGACACTTTTTACGTCAAATTTGTTTTTATTATTTCAGAACAAGGACAAGTTCAGCCACCTTTCAAATGAACACGATGCCATGAAATTTAAGAATGTAGTAAGTTTAAATTAATTTTTTTTATGTCAATCTTGACTGGTATTCTGTTTGACTGTTGTAACAGAAGTATGCCTTTATTTGATTGTTATGCTAGACATGTTACTCTTAATTGAGCCATTTGTTTGTGCTTGAAATAACCACACAAACGACTTTTTAAAAACTAATTGTTCCAGTAATAAATATTTACATTATGTCCATCTTTTTTGGAATATCAGTGTGACAAGTTACCAGTTATTAATAACTGAAATTCAAGAACAGACGGAAATAATGTAAACATTTAAAATATTATATTTTCGGCAGAGAGCAATAATTATTGCCGAAACATTGGGAAAACATTTGTAACAAACATTTTCATACAGTAGACATAAATTTATATAAAATTTTCTTTAAAATTGCGAATACTAGAAATGTTTGCTGTTAAACGTAAATAGAACGTTTTATACTTTATTTATAAGCTTTTTTCTTTGTGTTTTCAGGATGATCTACCAGACTACAACCCAGAAAAAGAAATTGGTAAACAAATGCTTTCTTTCATAGGCATTTAAACTAAAACTATGCCATTGAAAATTTGAGATCCTTTATCGACATTGCATAAAAAGTAAAAGGTCTTAAAATTGAAACAATCTTTTATACACATTTTTTTAATTTTATCGACTTATGTAGGGTGTACATATTATATTTTGTTGTTGTTGAAACTGGTATTGCATAATTTTATAATTCTTCACTGAATCAATTTGATATTTTTATACAATGGTGTATTCCCATGTTTAGTTATTCAACCGTTTTGGAGAAGTTTGCATTTATCAGATTTTTGTTCTTTCATTAGGACAAAATTATGTTGCTTACGTCACTGGCTGGTACTGCAAGCTTTGCAAGAAATTCTTCAGAGAAGAAAGTACAGCAAACGGAGAACACTGTCGTTCTAAGCCACATTATGATAAATGGAGAGTAAGTTGATCAATATTTCCCATGATGCCATGTCATTTAAGAGGAAACCACTGTGATGCAATGATTACGTTTCATTTGGAATTCACATTTGCTTGCCTATTAATTATTAGATCATATACGGACGGGAGGAGTGTGTACCACTTTTTTTGACAGACCATTTATACTTATTTTGGTCCAAAATTTTAACACTATTTTTGTGTTTCCTAAACATTTTGCCCTATCCTTTTCAAATTCAGATTTACGATGTGTTACATATCAAATTTTCACTCCTAGATTTTACAGATCATGCCTAAATGTCAATGTTTTTTACAATCCAAAGTTAGGATTGGATTTGACCCCTTCCCTCCCCATCAAGTCCTAACATAAAACATTGATCAACTGTTGACTGATGTAATCACATGAAAAGCACCCCGAACACGTATTTTACCCCCTTTCGAACATTGTTCGGATTGTGATACTCGTTGACATTTATGAGCGGTCCGTTGCATATAATATTATTGCAGAATTTTGAGAATGTAAGCACCTTAAAAAATCCTGGTGAAAGACCTGATGGCAGTGTTTTTAAAGTACAACTTTTAACTTGGAAAATGGTTGACATGTTCAGTTTTCTTTGTTTTCATAGGCAGCGAGAAAGATGGGAATAGAGGACCGATTGAAAAATCTTCAAAAAAAGCAGCAGACATGAATCGTCAATTTGCAAAAGTTTCATTCAGTTATTGAATAAATGAAAGCATGGCCTGTTTTTGCTATGTGCATGTTCTGGAACAATCAAACCAGTGCTGGAGACTTCGGTTTGCTTAATGTTATGGTATACACTTCCATTGGCTGACGTGATCATCTTTCCCAATCATCAAACTACACTGTACATTAATGATGCCAATTATGCATTCAGTCACTGTTGTTGTGATGCATCATAAATACAATCTTGGCCAGCCTAGTTTTGTTTGTTTGTGAATAACAAAACAGAAACTTCTCTCTGAACATGATTTGCAATACCTTTTAGCATGAAAATGACAGTTATAAAAAAAAGAAAAATTGTGGAACTGAAACTTAGTTCAGTTTGTAGTAAAATGCTTTCTGTGGTAAAAAAACTTATAATGTATATTTTGTTTAAGAAGTTGAGACGCAATGAAAAATAAATTTGAATAGAAAATCAAATGCTACAAATAGAAAGAAATTGAAACAATGTGAAATAAGAAATTTCAAAAGTTTAATAAGAAAACATAAACCTCAGTTTCTGGATCAAAATTCTGCAAGAGACGTCAAAGAATCTAAATACATGTATGTCCCAAACGATTATAAAAGTGACACTCAATCTGTAAGAGATTTTAAGCTTAAACATCATTGATGAATAATCTGGAATAGGAAATTCTGATTTTCAGGAATAGCACGAGTCCTCCACTATAGTTCACGTTTTATCTTTGTTGAAAATCCCTTCAAATGTTTAAAAAATATTTTAGAATAAAAAATGTCTTTGTATCAAGTTTAAAAATGGACAACAAACAAATGTGTTGACAAATTTTAGTAAAATATGCTGGATCAGTTTGCATTATTCAGCCAAGAATTCACTCTTCCAGACTAAAATGGTGTCTTATGGCAACAGAGCAAACATGATGTCCTCATTTGTATTCATGTTTCTGTTTAGTCATTTGTATGTCAATGTAGCATACATGATACAGTACTACAGAAATAAAGAGCTACTTTATTTACTGCTCTTATTGTTTTTATTTAGAAGTTAAGCATAGTGTGAAAGGTGGTGTAGAATACGACATGAAAAGGCCATCAAAAATTAAATGCATCGTAAATATTTGGTTATCAAGAGACATTCTTCTTACTGCAAGTGCAAGGGTAAAATGGCAATATTCATTAGCTGTGTAGATAAAATTCTCTATAACAAAACTAACATCCTAAAACTTCTTTTTCACATTGAACAAAATACTGTAGATCTTGAAATTAATGCATCCCTAAAGTAAAATATCAATATGGATAATGATAGGTAATTAATGCTAGCATTAATGAAAGAACAATTAACACAATGGTTGCAGCCAACATGAATGGGAACAAAAAAAATTCAGCTAAAGATTACTGTTGTGAAAACTTCACAGGTTGATTAAAGATTCTGAAATTACACACACTAGTAACTGTTTTTGTAAAATTTAAGTACCGGTAAAGATTCTTGATATTATTATTTCAATCTACAATATTAATGTACATAGGTCTACATACTGATTTATATTTGCAGTTTGGCCATTTTAATAGTTTAGTAGTCACTATTGAATAGTTGTGGCAAACGAAAGCATCAATGTGTTAGAATACTGTAAAACAAGTATAATTTGCACCCTAGTATTTTTGTTGTTGTTGACATGTGCAACTTGCTAAAATTATAATGACATGAATATTTAGTTAAAAGTAGCAATAATATTCATTAAAAAGAAAGTTTAGTTTGCGCTACTATAATTACATATTGTAAGTTGATAGTTTTTCGAAAAAAAAACAAAAAAATACAGGCACAAATATTACTCCTTTTACAGTATTTCTTTCAAAATGATATAAAGTTGTTCAGACAAATTTCAGTGATAAGCACATGTTTGTGGACTAATAGATGAAAAGAAGATATATTTTAGCAGCACAAAACATTTAATAGACTACATTATAGAATCAGAGCGGTTTGTTAAAATTAGTGCAATTTTAATCATAATCACTTACAATATTAAATGGATATGTTTGTAACCAAATTTGAAATTTTTTTATCTTGAAAGAAATTGGATATTTAGAGTGCCATTTGCTTTTGAAAAGGGCATATATAGGCCTATGTTCGCTACCATGGAACACATGAATAATTTTCTGCACATAATTGTAACTATGTCCGCCTACATACAGTATATTCCTGACTTTAAATCACAAATCTTTTGGCGTTTCCCACAAGTCTAGAGTCGAAAAATCCATCCCATTACCATGTAATGGTGAGGATATAAATGGAAACATCCATGCAATAAACCACTTCTCTCCAAAGACCGTCTTAAAATTTTCTTTCCATCCAAAGTCATAGGTCTTTATATTGTAAGTATTTTCATAAACTGTTTGTCCTTTTATAACGTTATTCAAATGATATGCTAATAATGCTGATGTCAGTGATATACCCATGAGACACAAAGTGATCATAAATGCTGAACCCAGTGTCATAGTTTGGACAACACCAAAACACCAAGCAAACAAAGGTAGAAATACAGAAAATGTCGTCCTCAATGAAAAGCTTCCAAAGGTATGGTAAACAAAATCAATATTCATGATATTCGCATAAACTGCTGCCAACCAAATGTAGAAGATAAGCAGCACGTAAAATCGATGATTATTATAACCAACACAGTTTCCAGTGAACAAACAATGGTGATCTCGTTTCAAAATGCACCGCTTGCATGTGTGACAATGGTACGATCGAGGTGGTGCATTGCACTCGCAAGAACTGCAAAATCTCCAGCCTGGTTTTAACAGAATTGGCAACACGATACCAACACTGCTGCTGTCTGTGACAATCAGTTTCCACAAGTTGCACATCACGTTGGCGTAGATGAAACAACCAGCAAATACGTGAAAATAATACATGGCATCCGGAGACGCCCCTCTGTAGCAAAATGGAAGCACCACAGTAAGTTCAAAAACAAAGACAGAGTGGATACCAAACAGAAGGAATGAAAATGCGCCCACTTCTGTCGGTGTTTTTGGCAAATAGCGTGACATACTTCAGATGAATCGCAAACACAACGAAAATGTTTATCAAGGAAGCCACTATTTTCTATACCGATTCTTAATATTATTCCGCTTTTTAATGAACCTAAATCACAAGTACCCGTCACCAGTCTACGCCTCGAAGGTGACACACCTCTATTTATTTAGTTTTCAGGAAAATACAAACTTAAAAATAGGTGTTAATTACATTAGCAGTAGGATATTTAATTTAAAATTTGAGCAAGATTAGTTCACACTTCATAAATACATATCACTGATTTGGCATCATTTTGTGAGTTCATGTCATCCCGTCGACTCCTTTCTGCAATGTCAAAGTATTTTAGAAGTTGAGAGAAATACATATTTCAATAGTTTCAAAAATATAAAATGGGATGCCCATACTTTTGTTTATTATGGCACTCTATATTCATCAACAATTATTACAAGTCAGTTGGTTGAAAGAGTATCGATACTTTAGAGAAGTTCCAGCAATCGGTCCATAAGAGTAGTTTTAAATAGTAAATGCAACCATTGGACTCATTTGTGATTGTAAATGTTTGTACATTTTATTCACATATAAAATAAAGGTCAAGGTTACATTACTGTATGTAAACACTACCGTATATTGGTGAATTCAATGGCTATTTGATACAATACACAGTGATGTTATCAATTGTACTGGAAGTCGGCAACTAGTCTTAAAATTAGCAGCAAGGACTCTTGTAATTGTATATGCATTTTCCGTGACTAAGCAGTCGCATACCACAGATTGAAACAGGAAAAACACACAATAGTTCTACAGAACCGTCTCAAAATGCCAACACATCTCACTATACTACTGGATGTCAAACACATGGTTATATCGACACTTGATCACAGATGAAACCTGCTGCTGCCACAGGCTACATTTACTGAACAGCAGCAACAGATCTTTTATGTGCTTTCCCACATACAGAATAGCACGCACCATAGCCTTTTATGGACCAGTCATGGAGCACTGGTTGGAATTGAACTAACTAATGGATCCAGTGAGGAGGATCGATCCTTCGAACAACCATACCTCAGGCGGACGCTCCTGCGCTGCACTACATCCAGTTCCTCCAAACGGATAAAAACACAAAAATGTACATGAACGCATAAAACAGTTTTATTTGATTCTCAATTTCCGTAACTTTAAGTTACATAAACAATACTAACAAAAACCATGAAATCAACCGGTCTAATGTCATTGTGTTTCTAAGACTACGGTTACACACAATTTGATATACAATGTATAATTTATCATTGGATGACCAATTGCTATGTACGTGCCTACCTTTTTATAACTGTATCCATCTTCAAGTAAACACCAAAAACTGGCTGCTTTATTTCAAAGTTAGCTATGCATACGTCACAAACTGTAGCACATAACGGTTATTTCAGTATGTGAAATGTTTTGGGTTACAGCTTGCAACCAAAGCTTTCCAAAACAAAATTATTCACTGTTTTAATAAAACAAACTTGTGTATTAACAAATACAAACATGCGCTTATAACTGTTTATGTTTTTAAATGTTAATGCATATTGGAAAATAAAGTTATCATTAACAAATATTGATTGACGTGTTAAATAGTATATATTTCATTATTTGATTATTTTTTATCGAATAAATACAAATTTGATATTTTTCTATTACGAGTCGAGGAAATTGAGGTCTATAATAATTGTATAATAGCTTACTAAAAATAATTCAGCTTTAAACAATATTCCCAAGTGTCCAGGGAGTTAATTATATGGTTAAGAAACATAATATAAACACGTATACTTTTGGCAAGTATATGGGAAGTGTTGTAACAGGGGATGCATGACAATCTTGTGACTTAAATAATCAGTCGACTGTACAACTTAAGATAAAAAGCAGTTATTTGGAGCATTTCTCTTTAAAGTTGTGGTCTTTAATATTACTTAGTACTATACAGGTGTAGAGAAGGAATGTGCTACAGCTGCATATTCTATTCTTTCAATCAGTTTGAATCTACTGTTAAAAGCTTATAACAAATAAAAAATATACAACATAGCTCAGCAAATCGATTATGACTAGTGTATTTTCAGTTAGGGCTTTTCAAACACTTGGACTTTTTCAAATATTTGCCAAAACATGGAACAGAAATCAGTGATTATGAAGTGCATAACTTTTATTTTTGTGATAGTCATAAGCAATGCCTATACTAATCAGCCAAAGAGAGTTTCTATTGGTTAGGACTGATTGTCATAAAGTTTACAACAATAATAATCGGTGAAAGTGTTTCAATTTGTTGAAACCAACTGTCATTTAGTCTAATACTAATAATACTAATTAATGACTGGGATTGATATTGCAAATTTGCTGTAATAAAGCAAAACTTAAACAACTAAATTAAAATATAACAGTATCCAGCAAAGTTTTGTAATTAGTTTCTTTCAGTACGTTGTCATAAGGTTATGTTTGAAACAAATGTTCTTATGTCAAATCATACAATTTAATACATATTCAAAACGCCATTAATAGCACACATACTCTCATTTCTTATAGGTGATATTTTCAACAATTATTCCATTGCTTCATTTGTTTTACAAAGTTTTTGTAGTAAAACTTATTTGTTGTACATAGAGTGGCATGTTATGCATATTCCCAATTTTGGGTGGATATAACATCCCTGCTCAGCCTGCAGATACGTAGGTCCTATGCGGGCCGTTAGATTTCTAGTCATAAACAAAATAGTTTGTAACAGGAACAGAATAACACATAACCACCACATATATCATACATTAATTAAATTTCTGATTTAATGTACAAATTTGTGTGCGAGATAACTCAAACTGTCCTCCAGGTATTCGCAAAAAACTGCCTCAATTTACACTGACAGCCAAGTAACACATAAAACTAATGCTGCATCCATGAAAGAAGGCAATAGGAAATGATAATGTGGTTTATTTGCATAACACATGCCTTAGACTGAAGTGTGTTCAAAGAACAAATATATCACGAATACTCACTTGTATGGTGTTTGTACTTAACACTAAATGGATGTGACATGACAGAACATGATTGGTACCAGTCAAAATATACATGAGTTGTCGTTATCCTGAACATGCCACTGGTGGTGGCTTTGGGATGGGACCTCATGCTGATCAGAAGTTTTGTTATATCGACCACAAATGGGCAATATGCATTTGTGCCAGGCTAAGTAGATGAAATGCAATATGATGTATATAAAGCAATAAATGAACAAATGGAACACTTCAAATGATAGTTTTGATGATTAATGCTCAACACAAGCATCTACTTCCGTCCCCTACGTCCTCTCTTGCCTCTAGCACCCCGTCCTCTGCCACGCGGAGACACAGTCACATCCTCACTCTCAATCTCTTCCACATCTTCATCATCAACATCAGCAGCAGCAGCAGCAGCAGCAGGCTCTTCTTCAGTAGTTGCTGAAACCTCTGTAGACAGATCCACTTCATCTAGGTTCAGATCTGCATCTAAATTCAGATGTGCATCAGTTCCATTCAGAATGCTCTCATCTTCCTGTGACAGAAGATTGTCCTCCACAGATTTCAGTTCTATATCCTCGATCACCATATCATCCTCTTGCCTCAACTCGTCGTCTTCATCTATCACTTTTCCCACGGCGTCATTCTCCTGCACATTCTCCTGCACATCCTCCTCTTTCTCATCATCAGATTCTCTCGTATCGTCTTTTATTTCACAAGTTGTCTCCATCTCTTTTACGTCTTCCATCTCTTTTACGTCATCACTTTTTTCAACATCTTTTTCTGCGGCTTCTGATGTTTCAGTCTTCTTTGTAACTGCTGGCTTGGTTTTTGTAACTTGTCTTACTTTCTGTAGGAACAAAAGAAAAAAAATTTAATACCATTTTTATGAACTTGTACTTTACAAATGGTATCTAGCTCATTTTTGCTCACTAGATGCCATTTTTAATGTACTCGTTCATAAAAAATTCATTGTTTTGGAGTAACAATTCTATTCTAAAGATACTTAGCCTGGAGCACAATCGCATATACTTGTTTTACGCTCAACTACACAAAAAGTCTTAACAGACCGAGTCCCCTCCGTAGCCACCACCAGAGGCCGCCACAAGAGGCCACCCCAACGACCAACCGTACTGCGCATGTCCCATCCTCTTTCTTGTTTGACAGCAGCAGAT
>JAUTCZ010061492.1:0-18198 GCA_032273805.1 Melanodrymia brightae | reverse complement strand
TCTGACGTCCAATAACCGCTGATCTATAATCGATGTGTTTCTAGTGGCGTCGTTAAATAAAACAAACTTTACTTTTTTTGGGTACATAAGCTCTATGTCTAATAATATGTACTTTCATGACTGCATTAATGAAAATATCTTGCCACACAATGAAAACAACGGCCATTTTGTATTGCTAGGCAACGGATAGGATACTTGTTCATTTTGCAGACAGCTGTTGATAGATCACAAGACTAAGATTTCATAAATAAATAGCAAATGAATTCCTTGAAGCAAGCTACAGAAAAAAAGAGCATCGCTTGCAAATATAGAAAACACATGTACGTGCATGTGACTGGATGTCGGATCATTTCTGAACTGACAATACTGACTACATTGTCTACAACATGCCTGGATCTAACGGACCATCCATACATGTACATAAAAGAATGACTGAAAATAAAAACATTTGCTCACGAAAATGTTTTCCTACCTACGTGTTCAGACCCTATTACAGTCTTATGCAGCCACCTAAGGGAGTAACAAAAAGTGGCCTCTTAGGCCAGGTGGCTGTTTAATACAGGTCATAATGCACTAAAATTTATCATTTGGTAGAATATTAAGGTGACCCTTAAGACAGGTGGCTGCTTAATACAGGTGGCCGCTCAAGCAGGTTTGACTGTATTTTCAAGGATGTAACCGGAAACAAATATTTTTGTTTTAGGCCTAATTAATACAACTGATTAACAGGCAATAACTATATGTACGTCTTGGGTGGAAAAAAAGTACCCATTCGAGTATATTGCGTAGAGGTGCCCTGAAATGTCTACTCAAGTGAGTACATTGGCAGTAAACTGCAATTATGGGACTCAATCAGCACTGGCCCGCTTGGTGTAGAGCACAGCCAATGACAGGAATAAGTGGAATGTAAACAGCAGGTGGAGTAAGCTGTGTGTGTTTATACAGAGTAAATACGGATTATTCATGTACTTGTAGTAAACCTTGTTACACCTGCTAAATAGTCAATATAGTAAATACACGTCTACCAATCGCTTAAAGACCATCACTCACAGACTTTGGCGCCAAATGTTTCGGCTTTGCTGCATCTGCAGATGACAGAAACTGACCATAGAAGTGTTTTAACTTTTTGGATTCAAGTTTTGGCAAGGTGTTCATATGATGTGTAACAAGCAATTTTATGTAATATAATATTTTGAAATTTCTGTTGATGTTTATAAATCATATAATAAATATATGCAATTATTTAAAGGACAGTATTTTCTCTTCTATTAACATAAAGTTCAGTTTCGTACAACTCGCTAAAAATTCCATCGTAATGGTATTGCAATTTATCCACCAAAATGGTGAGTCGATGGTCTTTAAGAAACAGAACTTAAGACACTGAAAAATATTAATTGTATGATAATCTACATGTACGTTACTGTACCATTACCAGTTATTTAAGTTTGGTACATGTATGCCATAAAGCTATAGGCAAGAAAAAATAAATTCAACCAATATATTTTTAAGGGACCATGCATACATGTCAATGTGTTTCACAATCCGCACAATGTTCGGAATGGGGGATGCGGTAAAAGCCAAGTTCGGATTGCATTTCATATAAAACATTGGTCCGCAGCTGATCAATGTTTTATGTTAGGATTAAAATAGGATGGAGGGGTTCAAACCCAAACCTAACATAGTTTGGATTGTGAAACACATTGACATTTATGCACAATCCCTAAGATTGACCTCGTGTGTTGGCAAAATGCACACATGAATAATTTTATTCTGATAGCGTTCCCATTCATAATGGAAACTAAATTGTTCTTCACATCATATGTTAACCAAATTACCTCTGCAGAAGAAGGTCTAATCGGTTACCACTGGATACAATGTAATCCTGAGCTTCTTTATGCTTTAAGATGTCAGTACTGGTATTCCCTATTCTCAGAATGATATCTCCTGGTTGCAGTCCGCACTTGGCAGCCAGGCTACCTGGAGTCACCTGCAAAAGGGGAGACAGGTTGGTGAAAGAGATAAAAGAGATCGCTATGAGTGGAATCTGCCAGCTACCATAAAAGGTCCCCAGGTCTGGGGAGGAAGGAACCAGTCTGTGATGTGTGTGTATGTGTACCGGTAGCTACTTTACACACACTTGACTGGCACACATTTGTTGGTGTTTTAAGATGCAGTGTATTTAAGGAACCGGGCGATCAGATGAAAGCACGTGGGAGTGGAATCCTGGCTGATATTTTTTATTAGGCATACGCTGGTCCTTGAAAGCAAGGTCATGCCCGATTAACAATAGATAAAGTTTGTTTGTTCAACGTCTATACTGGAACATGTTGATTATTAATCAGCGGTTATTGGATGTCAAACGCACGGTTGTCAGAGGAAACCCACTGCCATAATAATATAGGGTACGGGTACTCTTCTTCAAGTAATAGTAAGGGGTCTTTTATGTGCACTTTCCTACACAGGATAGCACACACCACAGCCTTTGATGGTCCAGTCATGGACCACTGGTTGACACAGGGAATAATCCAAAGGGTCCACCGAGAAAGATTGATCCGTCAACCTTTCAAATCTCAGGCAGCCTACAACGCATTATATGTAAAATTTACAAAATATAGAGTACAGAAGAGCATGAACAGGGGCCAGAGAATATGGAAAATAGTGGGGTTGGAATGGGGGGGGGGGGATGTTTTAGGACAAAGACAATTCATTTATTTTCCAGTGCAAAAGCTTAAACAAATTTATTGAAATTTTTAAGGCAAATTCCACCAGATTCCTGAGGAAAGTTCCATTGTATTTGCTTCAGTCAACTGTTTTTACAAGGGTCTAAATTTTTAAATCCCTGTGAGTCAATCTGACTTATTTAGCAATCGGTGAATCAGGAGAGATTTATCGTAACTTCAAATGCTTGCTATTCCAGAACATTTAACTTTGAATGCCAGGTTCTTAAACCAGGTATCCCAGTAGGAAACCAAAAAAAAGAGAAGAAGATTGTATTCTGCTATTTTGAATTGCCTGCAGAGAGACATGTCAGATGATAACGAATCGTACTATGTCGACATGATAGTATTCCAAACATGTAGCAGGGCAGCATACTGTAGCTCAGTGCAAGATCATCCACCTGAGGTCTTAAATTTGCAGTATTTTGAAATTTGTTTTTACATGGGTCTAAATTTGAAAATTCCCGCGAGTCAATCTGACTACAAATTATTTAGCAATTAGTAAATTCTGGGAAATTTATCGTAACTCAAAACACTTGCAATGGCAGAACATTTAACTTTGAATGCCAGATTCTAAATCCAGGTATCTCAGTAGGAAACAAAAAAAAGAAGAAGATTGTATTCTGCTATTTTGAATTACCTGCAGAGATACATGTTCGTATATATTACAAATTGTACTATGGTATTCCAAACATGTAGGAACAACAGTAATTTGTATGCATCGACCCCAACGAAAAACATTTTCACTTGTAAATCTACTTCATTTAAGTACTGTACAGTATTCAATATTCACACATTACCACAACATGATAATTACATCCAGCTAAGTACTGCAAATAGCCTGACAGGCTGACACATGTGCTGATCATGCACATTTCATTAAGCCAAAATCAGCAGAGATGCTGGGATGATAAAAAAAAAGATTGTAAGCAATAGAAACTGTTTTTAAAATATTCACATTGTTTCTAAAGGCAAACAATAATGGCACCTCATTTAGAATCTAAATTAGATTAGCATTGCAACATAAATTATTTATTATGTAATAAAATCCTCATTAATATCATTTCCCAAAATATTAATAATTTTTTAATATACATATTATGTATGTCTATATAAGAGAGTATGGGACCCAATTTCCAGATTTTGGGGCAAAAATATGTTTTTGAAACTTTTATCAGTTTTTTTTAAAACTTTTTTCTCCCGTTTTTCTATTAAGTTTATCACATTCCTACACCACTGTATATATAATTTGCATGCCTAATTTGAGTGCAGGTATTTTGAGAACAGCATTTACCATAGCAAAATTGCTGAAATCTAACGCCATGGAACAGAAACACATTTTTACACAATAGGTCATAGTCTGAGCAAATTAAGCCTTTTACAAATCAGACAGGCTCTGTTACAATTCACCGAGTACATGTTACAATCACTTTTGTCCAGCAACATTATTAGTATTAAGTTACTAAATCAGTGGCACTGATGTATAAGCAGCACACATGTACCTATTTGCTTCTCCAACTGTTTCAGTATGGTGCTGTGGAAGGCCAATGTGCACAGTAAAGATCAAATTGTTTGTGTCTCAGCTAAGCAACAATGTGTGAAGATTTATCTGAGACCATTATTGTTTGTCAATACACAGAAAGGGCAACAGAGAGTGACTGAATATATACAATGTAGTAAATAGTCTTACTATAAAATGAGTAAGTTTCCTGGACTCAACTTTACCTATCAATAGCGTTATACCAGTTAGAATAATTTTATATCATCCAGGTGCGTTCTTAGACATGTTAGTAGTTTGGGGAGGTGGGTGGTGGGGATTGTTGGTGTGGTGTGTCACAGCATAACTTTAAAAAATGTGTTACCTACATGTAAAACAAATGCTTAGAAAACATTTTTAAACTTAAATTTTTTTTTTTATTTGGCATGTTAGGCCAAATCAAATAATAAATATATATGTTTCCAGTTTCAACCAATACCACACTATCATGATATTAATAAACTCGCTACTCGGCAATACAGTTAACTTGCACTCAGTCTCATGAATCAATGTTCTCCAAAGGCTTGCGAAATAGAACATTGCTTCACTCATACAAGGAAAAACTGTGTTGCCTTTGTGGTATAAAATAAGTGTTCATATGAATCACCAAAGGTGGATCCCAGAAGGTGGGAATAGAGACCAGTCCCTTCCCATAAACATTCTAGTGTCATTTTGATGACATAATTTCATGTCTTTCCCCAGGATTGTTTTAAAGTCGCTTACATTTTATAAATTCAGCAATACAGTGCAACCCCTCTAAACCGAGCACACTTGGGACAGAGTAAAATCTCCGGTTTAGAGGGGTGTTCGGTTTACTGAGGTTTAAATACAGCACATAAGGCTGTTTGGGACTTTGAAATGTGTTCGGTTTAGAGGGAATTCTGGTTTACTGAGGGTCCGGTTTAGAGGGGTTTCACTGTATATGATTTTATGTAAAATCCATGAGTACAAATTTGATAGATTATACATTATACAAGGACAGACAACCAACTTCAAGGCTCTTACAATAAATCAAAGCGATTAAAATTCCCTTACAATAAATAAAACGCAAGCTTAGTTTAAAAACAGGTAAGGACAAGGGCCCCCTACGCTTTATTGCTCTGGGTACTTCTGAATTTGACTTGTTTTCCATTGCGAAAAGGACACGTGCAAGAGCATCCATCTGAGGTTCGAGAGGTTAAAGGATCAATCCTCCTCAATGGACTCATTGGCCACTTTCCTTTCCAACCATGGATTAATGATTGGTTTATTAAAGATTGTGGTGTGTGCTATCTTGTCTGTTTGATGACAACTTGTTATTAATCGGTAAAAGTAGTGTTAATATATGTGGTAACAGCGTGGAAATGTAGACAAAGGGTCTGCTAGGTTCATATTAACACCCCCACCCATGACCTGACAATACTTAACTACGCCCCTTATTAACACGTTATGTTGCACAATACTGTACTGAGGTACATTGCTATTTTTTCACAGGAAATTGATATTTCTATAATCCTGGGGTGGGGGTGGGGGAACCTCACCTTTACCTACCAATTTTTAAATAATAACTAATATTTAAATTGACGAAATGCACCCCCTTTCAAAATTAAAACGCTATGGTCCCCCCACATCGCCCTTTCCCCGCCCCCATCCAGAACTTGAAAAATATCTTGGTCAGCAAGTTTTAGTGCATTCTAAATATCAGTCACCTGTAACTGACTATTTGTTTATTTTGTGACAGTTCATGCAGTATAACATTCACACAAAATATTTGGGAGGGGGAAGTAAGGAAGTCTTGCTTTAAAAATTGTATGGGCAGGTACATGTAGGGGGAGGGGTTATAGCTAACTGCATCTATATTTTCCCCACAATTATCCGTTGCTATGACATTCAGAAGTCATACACTACTGACTACATCCGACATGACAAACGTGACTCCAAATCCTAATCGTCTAAATCGGCCCAGACAAATGTATCTGTAACCAATCGCGTGTAGGGCAATTATACGCCGTATAACACGGCATTACTATTAACCGCTAATATCGGTAATCCCCCAACTTGAAACTTGTCAATGTTGACTTTAATTTACTAACAAAAAGTGGGGTTGACAGCCTATTCTTACTTACACGTTGAATTGTCAACGAGCTAGCGAAATCCTTTCCTCCTTGCATTCGAAAACCCCATGGCGTTGTAGTATCAGCCCTCTCCAATTTGGCCTCCAACGTAAGAACAGACATGTTGAATACCGACCACAGACCTCACTATCCGACTGACTCCATGCACTGAACAGCGGATTCACTTTCTCACTCAGTTTGCGCACGACACTCCACTCGCGTGCCCACCTGCGGTTAGATCAAACAAAAAGTTGAACAGCGTTACATTTTGTGATTTAAATGTTTCCAAGTCGTTTACGTGCTTTAATAATGATGCGAAAATAAACGTGATGTATTAAATAACTGAGGCGTGACGCGGAAATAGTCTTTATAGTTTGCGACAACTAGTGTTTACAGAGTGAAAAGTACTAACGATTGTGTTACCTGCCCGAGTGCATTATTGGCGGTGCCCTATTGATTATCAGATGTTCAAGGGAAACAACTCCGCGCGCTCTAAGTGTAAAATTACAGGTAGAAAAATTGAAGCGTTTTTAAAAACAAAGTGAAACTTTTATGAAGAATTATACTTTGTATTAATAGCAAAATAAGAATGCTAACATTGAGTTAATTACGAATATCAAGAATATATACATTGTATTAATATCAAGAATACTAACATTGTATTAATTAAAATGTTAACATTGTATTATAGTTACCTTAGTATGAGCTTCGTTCACACCTAGTATTTGTGCTGGATAACCATTTTTAATATCCACTATTGATGTAAAATAATTGAAAAGTTGAACCTACAATACAGGCCACCTCTGTATAACAACCACTTGTCTATTATAAAGGGAACTTCCGATAATTGTTGATCTTTATATAAAAAAAAGGCCCCCAGCCTATTAAGACCACTCTTGTAGATACGTTGAGTGGCCTTTACAGACAAGTTTTGCTTATATTGTATTTTGTTCAGATTCACTTTTGTGTTCTTGATTTTTTTTTCTGCAGAGATCCATTCGTGTTTGCTAGCATTGTTTTACTTCCCAGAATCTCTTCACATTAATATAATATTTCCAAAGTTCAAACCCAGCGTTAACCCTCCAATCTCATCACGTCTTTGTAGACTGCAAAGCGTCCTCCTGCGGCTCGACGGGTCGAAGTATCTATCCTCCTCAGGGGACCCGTTGGGGGTATTTCCCGTTCCAACCAGTGATCCACGAGTAGTCTATCAAAGGCCGTGGTGTGTGCTATCCTGTCTCTGTCCTGTATATATCATGGCCTTTGTTAACCAGTTGGGGCAGCGGTCATTGGTGTACATTTACACATTATCTAGATCTGGATTTTCCGATTCCTTATCATATATTCACACAAAACATTTTGATAATCTGACTTCTGTTGTTGCATGGGGAAAATATGAGGGTAAAAATCTGCATCCCGCCCCATTCCTCACTAAAACATGTTTACTTTAATAGCAGCTTTATCAGATATAGCAGACAACAGGAAGCATCTTTCAAATGATACAAGTTTACATGAAACTTGGCATGGATGATTTCCGTGGGCGATTCTTTAAATTCAACGAATGTGCACAGATAGGCGGCAAAAGGAGGGTTGGGTGAGAAGGGAAGGATGCATTGCTAGTTGAAACAGTGTTAAGAGACCTTGCATAAATGTCAATGTTTTTCACAATCTTAACAAAGTTAGGATTTTGTTGAAACCCACTCCACTACACCACACCCACTTTCTAATTCGGACATAAAACACTGACCAACTGTGGACCGATCGTTTTTACATGAAAAGCATGACTTTGACCTCCTACCCACCTGACCTCCATCCCCGTCATTGTTTGGATTGTGAAAGTTAGTTAGTTAGTTAGTTATAACTTTTTTACGTGCATATATCCAATTAAGGTTCAAACACGTCTGTCATGGTCACGCAGTCCAGCTTCCTCAACTGCCTGTCCAGGACAGAAGTTAGTATTAGTATGAGAGAGGAAACCCACTACTCCAAAGTGAGATCCACTAGCAGGATTAGAACAATGTTCCTACCAGCCTGTAGTCCGTGGCGTTAACCACTACACCATTAGGCCGGTGGATTGTGAAAAAAACACTGTCATTTATGTACGGTCCCTTAATTAATTATTTTAATTAATGTACAAGCCTTTACAAAGATAAACAACACCATTTTGCAAAGAAAGCACTTTTTTAATTCCCTTTATATATGTAAACCAGTCATGAGTGATAACTACAAATAACATCAGTTTCTTGTATAATCTACAACCCTGTCTCCTGTATACTAGCACCACTGAAATTGACATGTACGTAAATATGTATACATGTATAATGTTACAACTGCAAACACTGGATTTAGAATAAAAACAATACACTTCACTATTACATATACAAGTGTGTGTGGTCATCTTAAGTTCTTTTTGTAGTAGTATTCTGTACAATGCGAAATAATGGAATAATTAGTAAGAAAAGAGATAAAACATGCAATAAAGATACAATTTAAATATGTAAAACGTGAAATATAACTAGTGTTGCCAAACACTTGGCAAGATTAAGTAGTTTATTGTATAATAGATAATTTGATATGCATATCGAAAAAAAAAACAATTCTAATAATAAACGGACATCAACAATAATTTTTATTGTTTTGATTGTAAAATTGTAGAGATATGCATTGGCTCCCATAAATAGTATCCATTTTAAATAACTAGTTATAAGCATATACAAACGCTGTACATCTTTTTCAAATGGTGATTATGCCATCCTTGAAGAATTTTTCTGACACCAATCATAGTTAAAACAGGTTTGTTCAGTTTAGTTTCAGTTGTATATTATATTGTCTTGCAGATCTAGATCTATAGAATGTTTATATATACCAAATATATATAAATGTAAAACTAAATTAACACATTGACTTTTTACATGAAATAAAATTCATTGCCATACAAATTAATGATTCTGAATGAGATTCTCAATGTGAACTAAATTCTGCTTCTGACAGGCAGACAATGTAGGAGGGGTCTGAACAGCTAAGACCGCCCCCTCCCCAAATAAAAAAAAAATAAAAAAATTAAATTCATGTGAAAAAATGCTTTTCAATTTCATAACTTAATGTATATTATTTGTACATGTATTCCACATTTGTTCTAACTGGCTTTCTGGTTAGGCATTAAGTTGTGTGGTGATAAATACTAACACAGTGCAGTGTATACAGAGTTTGAACATTAACTGGACATCAACAAAGGCATATTATAATTTATAGATACAATCATGTATTTATAACTTAGTGAATACAACACAATGAAACCCTCCGATTTGTACAAATATACAAACAAGTGTAATAATCGAGAATACAAACTATTTGGTATGGATAAAACTGGAACAGTCCATATATAGATAAATATCTAAAAAATTAAAACATTCATGCATCTAGTATAGACATCTATGTGAAAAGAGCCCCGTTCAGCAACCATAGCTACAATTACTGTAAATCTACTATGTATTGTGTCATGCAAGTATTGCGAGTGGTCAACAATGGCCAAAACTGTGTCTAGAAAGTATTGCGACTTCCAACTTCTAGAGCTGTATTAATAAAAAATTAACATACTACTGTGTTGAGAAAGTATTGCGCTGATTAGTTCATTGCAGTTTTCGCAGTACTTTGTTGCTCGCAAAACTTTGTTTGTTTCGTTAACGACACCACTCGAACACATTAATTATTAATCAACGGTTATTGAATGTCAAAAGCATGGTGATTTCAACAGTCTGAGAAAAAACATGTCGAAGCCACATAGGCTTTTATTTTTTGATTATCAACAAGGGATCTTTTATATGCTTCTTTTTAATGGAAAAGACAAGTCATTGATCGAAATGTGGAAACAAACCAATGGTTCTCATTGATCTAGTGGTCCGATTTTTACCTTCGACCTCACACACCTCAGGCAGTTGCTCTAACCACTGAGTAAGTTCACACCCACTCTTCTGTATAAGAGTAAGTCCAAAAGGGGAATGTTATAATCACAACCGTATAGGCACTTTTTAAACATGCATATTACACAAAACAGTCATTTTGCAGAACGGGGCTCTAAACATTAACTGTTGTAGGCTACGGACTTATCGGGTAAAAAGTAACCATTCATAAATAAAACAGAACAATAACAAGAAAATTAATTCAATCGTTACATATACAAGTTTGTAACGAAAGGATTAAAATGTTTTCACCATGTCATTGTCACCCAGTCCAGTCCCAACAGGTCGAAATACCGTAATTTTTGGTTAAGTTGCTACACACACAGTTTGTTTTTTTGGTGTGAGTTGGAGTGATACATAAGTCTTTACATGTCGGGCAGTGATCCTTTTTAGAGTGTACCATAAATACTTTATTACAACCAGAGGGTTCACATTTTTTTCAGATTCAAGGCTGACCCAGTTTCTATATATATTTGAGATTACTACTTGAACTCGGGCTCAATTATTTTGGAGATACTATAACAATTACAGTTGTTCTTTTTTTTCTTCAGATGTACTGGTTTATATATTTTAAAAATGTACTGGGATCTAATTTTTTCAAATATACTTTTCCTCAAGGTACTATTTGAGACTCATGAAGTGATAAAATATTTACGGTACATACAGTTGTAAGCAATCTGGATTTGTATTCTAACCACGCACCATCGTTTATTCTACCAAGCTTATCTCAGCAATTAACAACATTAAGTCTTGTCTCGAAACAAAATGAAACAGGAATTAACTTTTTACAATTTTACAAACATAAATCTCAAATGTATTTTGACAACTTAATGAATAAACAATTATGACAAATATTGTTTTAATGGAAAATCTCCAATAAATACAAAAGTGTTACAACCAGTAACAACTATTATGCACTAATATGCAGAAATTGTGTAAACATAAAAAAATATGTTGTCATGACTGTTGCAGTATACCTAAAATAAAATACAGTAAATTCAGTGTATAACGAACATTGATATAGAGAATTACCGCAAAGGCCACAAAGAACAAGACATTTAGTGTTCTGTTGTGTAGAATATATTATCCAAAATGGCAGACAGTACTGCCGGTAACAAACTAATATTACAGAGAAATATGTTTTAATATTCCATAATGTTCATTATATAATCAAAGTTTACTGCACTACCACATAATATTATAATATACATGTATACAAATATCATTATAAATATTATTATTTAAAAAAAAAAGCCTCAAAATGCTTCCATATTGATTAACTATTATGCCGATATACAAGCAAAAGCTATAATCACAAATGCCTCGATTATGACAGTATCATTATCACTAAAATGTGAATAAATGCAGTGATATGTTAAACAGACCTCTTATAAAAATAGAAAATACCAAATAAATTGTGAATAAATGTACTGGCAGATATGCAAGAAAAAATCCAGGTTTCTCTTTAGGAAAAAATTTCCAAATCATTTCTGACTAGTACTAGTAAACCTTCTATTCATCTAGCAATGAAGGACATCTAAACAGACTGATATTTATGTAATACAAACATAAGAACTCTACATAAAGTAACTACCATGTGACAGGGTGTGCTTTGGTCATTGTTAAACATTCCAATCTGACAAGTGAAGTTAACACTTTAACTTGACACATTAAAGGGGGATCAGTCACCAATTTTGGGGTCAAACATTTCCACCCTGTTGCATTCCTGCTAATCCATGTTTTTGGTGAGGTATTCGTACAATGTGTAACAAGCAATTGTTGATGTTTAGAATCATGTATTAAATATGTATTAAAACTGAAATATAGCCTGAACTAACAGCTCAGCATTTCCAGACCTCTTAAATGTCGTGTTTTCTGCAGGAGTCTTGTTATTTGGTCATTTCTTCTTTTAACCTGCTCACAATTTTTTAAAGAATACGCAAATTCATATCTACATGTACCTTTTAAAAACCATGCATGAAGTTAAAAAAGTATGTGTAAATTTACAGTCTGTGAATGTCTTCTCTTCTAATCTGGTTAGCACTGGATCTAGCATACGGAGAACTCCTATTGGCTCAACTGAAAACTGGTTAGCACTGGATCTAGTAAATGGAGGACCCCTATTGGCTCAACTGAAAACCGGTTAGCACTGGATCTAGTAAATGGAGAACTCCTATTGGCTCAACTGAAAACCGGTTAGCACTAGATCTAGTAAATGGAGGACTCCTATTGGCTCTACTGATAACTGGTTAGCACTGGATCTAGTAAATGGAGGACTCCTATTGGCTCAACTGAAAACCGGTTAGCACTAGATCTAGTAAATGGAGGACTCCTATTGGCTCAACTGAAAACTGGTTAGCACTAGATCTAGGTAAATGGAGGACTCCTATTGGCTCAACTGAAACCCGGTTAGCGCTAGATCTAATAAATGGAGGACTCCTATTGGCTCAACTGACAACTGGTTAACACTAGATCTGGACTCCTATTGGTTCAACTGAAAACTGGGCGGAATATGGCACACATTAAGGATTTCTTGATGATTTATCTGCAAGGTACAAAAAGATAAAAATTCATTCAATAATCTAAATATTTTTACTGCTTGTATATTTTGAAATTTTGTGTTATGTGTTTCAAAAATTCCTAGAACCTGTTTTTCTGTTCCAATCATTTTATCCGAGGAAACATGTGAAAACCTTTATTTTATTTTTTTTTATTTTAAAATAGTTTCTATTGATGATTACACCATAAAAATTGAAGATATGAATGAAATATATACGAAAATGTTTTCTTGTTTGTATTCATTTTATGGAGCACAAAAATCCAAGACAACCAATCCATCCCCGTAAATCTGCCCCTGGCTAAACCTATTATCAAATAGAATACTGAATTTGATTAGGACAAAAACATAATAATACATTTACCTGTAAACAGCAGTGGCAACCATGTTAGAGTCTGGGGCTTGTGCCATTCTTTTGGCGTGAGTTTCACAGTATAATTTGTCCTCTATAACGAAGTACCCTGAAAAACAAGATCCAGATATTTTACATCATCTGCATGTATTCAAGTGAATTACATTTTATCTCGCCTTCATGTAAAATACTTGAATACCAATGTTGGTTATTTACACACAACTCTTAATATACCCTGTGTAAAATTATGTTAACATTATGTATGTCAGACTTTAATGTACATGTACATGTATACCGGTAAATTCATGTTTCTGTAATTTTAATCAGATGACTATACTTCATGTCACAACATTTGAAGTATGTTTTTCGTAGATAACTTTATTTTGTTTAATATTTTAATGCAAATACATACAAAAAATCTTCAGAAATGGCAGATTTTTCTGAAGAATTTTTGCATGCATTTGCATTACAAATATTTTTATTTGTTAACCTAAAGTTACGTAATTTGGACACAAAAATATGATTTTTTTTTATTTTCAAAAATGTTTACCTTTTTTTCTATACGTTAAACGAAACTAAAGTTATCTACGAAAAACATGCTACAAATGTTCAGACACGAAGTTTAGTATGATAGAGGAATCCCGACTAAACAGTAGAAGAGTAGCATATGTGGCGGCAGCGGGTTTTCTCTGTGACCAAGTGTCGATATAACCGTGCATTTGACATCCAATAACCTCTGATTAATAATCAATGTGTTCCAGCGGTGTCGTTAAACAAACATTTTATCTGTGACCAAGTGTCGATATAACCGTGCATTTGACATTCAATAACCTCTGATTAATAATCAATGTGTTCCAGTGGTGTCGTTAAACAAACAAATTTTTATCTTTATTATGCCAATATTCTATAAGCACGGAATAACCTTTGTCCTTTGAATGTTTCTGACAATGTTACACTAAAAAGCACTCACTTACTACGTAATTAAATATAATATTTATCTTGCTCTTTAAATTACTCTTTTTAAAATTAATTTGTGTTCCTTTCTTTTCTTTTGAATTGTTCTGACAATGTTGCACTAAAAAGCACTCACTTAATATGTAATTAAATATAATATTTATCTAGCTCTTTAAATTACTCCTTTTTTTATTAATTTGTATTCCTTTCTTTTCATTTTTTGTGAGTTCCTTATTATCTTACTTTTATTTAACATTTTCTCATAAGTTCATACATACTTCAGATTCGTGTTAAGCAGAGTTGAATGGGCCGCGGGGGGCGCTATCAAGAATGGTTGGTTGGTTGGTTGGTCTACTGCAACATGACAATGGTAGTATTTAGTTGTTCGCAGATTGTGGGGGCGCACTGCACGGCGCGTTCAATGATCTTACATCTTACCTTGGGCGGCAAATCTCATCAAGTGGGGAGATGATGAGACGTATCACATGTCGGACATTTCGTCTCAAGACGCTTTTATGTTTTCGTGAACTTTGAAACACGAAAAAACGTCTCCAGGAGCATCGAGTGCCATGAATATGGTTCTCCTCAAGAGCCAGGATGTTAAAGGTATACAGTCCCGAGGTTGAAGACGAGTGCCACCGTACTTACAGGTCTAAAGCTATTTTGTAACATATTTCTGGTTAAAGGTACAGTCCGGAGTTTGAAGACGAGTGCCACCGTACTTACGCGTCTAAAGCTATTTTGTAACATATTTCTGGTTAAAGGTACAGTCCCGATGTTTGAACGGGACAAGTGCCACCGTACTTACGCGTCTAAAGCTATTTGTAACATATTTCCGGCTAATAAAGCATTTGTATTGATTAAAATTAACATTTACTTACATATTATTGGTTACAAAATCAATAGTATGCATATGCAATGCGAATGTTTTTGTTTTTTTTTGTTCAAAAAATAAAAATGCTTTATTAGCCACAACTATGTTACTAATATGATTATATGCATACGTACGGTGGCACTCGTCTTCAAACTCGGGATTGTACCTTTAAAATAATTCCAACATTGTGAGAAATCATGATTGTTCCGTCATTTATCGTCTGCTGCAGAAACAGACAACAACGTATACAGTCATGACGTCAACAATGTTATGACGTATCATTGTTTCTTTAACAACTTTAATTTGTCACCAGAATATAATTATATAGTTTGTGTTTCAAGTTCCAGTTTGTTAGTGCCAGGTACGTTATTATTAAAGGGACAGTCCAATGCGTTTTTAGTAGCTTAGTATATAATTATGGTCTTTGGATTTTTGCATACAATAAGTTAGTAAGATGCAAATTATTTCAGACAAAAGTACACATTAAAGTTACAGTCTCATAGTTGTAAGTGCTATATTTTGCTATTTTGATATGTAGTTGTGATATACAACTGCAAATACATCAATCGCACGCAAAATAGTTGGCATAATTAACAGGAAAAAATATATTTGTAAATGTATGCACACACAAAAAATACATGTAGGTAACCGTCCAGGAGCTGGATTTTAAACACGAACTCACACACGAAGAATTCACCTTTCCTTCTAATTCTCCATTGCGTTTCCATACGACTTTCATCTTGTTTTAATCACCGCAAAAGAATACGGGGTGTATTAATAGAAAGTATGAAACCATGTGATACACTTTGTTATTGTTTACATTCTGCTTCATTGATCGGGTTGGCTGTTAAGGTCTCCTTAAATGTTCTACTAGTAAATGACCATATTTTACAGTAAAATTGTGTGTGCATATAGTTTAAAGTATGTTCTTTACATTTCGAAAACAAATACGTATTTATAAAATTGGCGGCAACCGCCATTTTGTAACTATGAGACTGTATCTTTAATACTTAAAAGAAAAAAACTTTTTAGAGTTTCTAGCAGTTGGGGAACCTTCAGACCCGTCGTTATAATTTACCGCCTTTAGTTAGATATAACTTATTTACGTGCTTATATCCAATTGAGGTTCAAGCACGTCTGTCGTGGCCACGCAGTTTAGCTGCCTCGACTACCTATCCACGACAGACGTTAGTGATAGTATGATAGAGGAAACCCGCTACTCCGAATTGATAAGTAGCAAGGGATCTTTAATATGCCCTTGCCCACAGACAGGATTGTACATACCACGGCGAAAAAGACAAACTTTATGGGCTATTTTCCGACCAATCTGTAGAAAATCTACATGAAAAGCAAAAGTAAAGTTTGTTTTATTTAACGACGCCACTAGAAACACATCGATTATAAATCTGCGGTTATTGGACGCCAGACGCATGGTTATATTGACACATTGTCTCTGAGGAAACCCGCTGTCTCCACTTCATGGGCTACTCTTACCGAAAAACAGCAAGGTTTATTTTATGTGCACTATCCCATAGACAGGATAACACACACCACGGATGTTGATAAACCAGTCGTTTACCACTGGCTGGAACGGAACATAGCCTATAAGAATGTTTTGCGCTGTGGAGGATCGTTCCCTCGACCCATCTCGCGACAGGCAGATATTTTACCTCTGGACTACGTCCCGCCCCTGTGGAGAAAGTGAGTCGCGGTACGTGTGTGAGAAGAGGGTTTTAAGGGAGATCTCTATCCACATGCAGGAAATCTACACAACGAATCAACTGCCAACAGAGTGATGATACCAGGTGTTCGCGAGAGGTGAGCGTATCCTGCTCAACCACATGTAAATCGCTCAAATGAGGCAAGATGATTGAAACACCGCAATTTATTAAAATTATACAAATTATATTTGTTTTAAATGTTATCAATCGTATTCGGTGGAGCGGGGCGTAGCTCAGCAGTAGAGCGTCCGCCTGAAGTTCTAAAGGTCAACGGATCGATCTTCCTCAGTGGACTCGTTGGGTTATTTCCCGCTACAACCAGTGATCCACGACTGGTCCACCAAAGGCCTTGGTGTGTGCTATCCTGTATGTGGGAACGTGCATATAAAAGACCCCATGCTGTTATTCAAAGATCAAGTCTCGATATAACAGTGAATTTGACATCCAATAAACTCTGATTAACAATCAATGTGTTCCAGTAGCGTCGTAAAACAAAAATAATTTATCTTTAGATAATCGGAAGTCATCCGTTTTAGTGCCACCCATTATAATTATTAAGATGTCTTCCGCTAGACTGACTCGCATGTAAATCACTGGAATGAGGCAAGGTGATTCAAACACAGCAATTTATTAAAATCATACAAATAAATATTTTTTTAAATGTTATAATCCTATCAGCAATGACGATCGAGGCAGCTATTCTGATAATCTCTGTAAGCCTGTCAGAAACACTGCGAGAAACACTTTCGCAGTTAGTTGTACATGTACTTCTTCTTCTTCTTCTTCTTCGATCGCTTCCTTTCTAGACTTCCACACCAGTTGCACTGAGCTCGGGAAAGCGTTACGCAACAGGAAACCATTCAATATTGTATTCAGCTGTCAAGTCTGTCGTGTATATTCATTTAATATCGTATTTTAAATTCACAGCTTGCATTTCACGTGGGGTCTTTTTTTCCCGTGATGGTTGAAGCGGCCCATCGCTTGTGTTGTCTGTGATGGCGGAAGGTGAAGTTTGAGGAGTTAAGTAACCATAGCAAAACGTCGAAACGAATAATGAACGTGCGTGGGTGTGTCGTGGGGGTGGGGTTGGGGAGTTAAAACCAGTTTTGTTTGGATCGCAACAACGAACTGTCGATTTCCAGCGTTAAACATTTTTTTATATCCATTTCGTAAAAGTAAAAGTAAAGTTTGTTTCATTTAACGACGCCACTAGAAGCACATCGATTATAAATCAGCGGTTATTGGACGTCAGACGCATGGATATATTGACACATGGCTACTCTTACCGAAAAACAGCAAGGGGTATTTTATGTGCACTATCCCATAGACAGAATAGCACACAACACGGAGTTTGATGAATCAGACGTGTTTCACTGGCTGGAACGGAAAATAGCCCATAAAAATGTTTTGCGCTGTGGAGGATCGATCTCTCGA
>JAUTCZ010061381.1:0-18198 GCA_032273805.1 Melanodrymia brightae | reverse complement strand
TTTTGCGCTGTGGAGGATCGATCTCTCGACCCATCCCGCCACAGGCGGACATTCTACCTCTGAGCTACTTCCCGCTCTAAAATGTTTGTATACGGACTTTGAAGCTCATGCTAAAGTTTTATCAGATAGCTTTTATGGGATTCGAACCCAGTACCTACCAGCCTGAAGCGTTAACCACTACACCACGGAGGCCGGTTTAGCGGTAACATCTAGATATATATTTTTTTTTTATATACATGTATAAAGTATTTAAATTAAATTAATACACCAAGAAGACAAACAGCCGATGCAATTCCAATAGCCATATTCCTCTTTAGAACGAGTGTTTTCCTTCACCGTTTAAAAGTCGCCATTTCAAAAACAAAGTGTTTAACAAATCATTATCCATTAATAAATCGTCTAGTTTTTCTTCTTCTAATAAACCGAAAAGGCCCATTTCCTTAATCTAAACTACATGTATAACTAGAATGAACAATAATTGCAGTGTTGGACTCAAGAAGTGTTTAATTCCAATTTCGTGACAAAGGTACTTATTTTAAAAAGTGTTTGTAATGACAAGATTGGAAGCAAATTACATGTGAAATGTACACGCCACTTAATCTCTTCAGAATGTTGATCCATATTAAAGTCACAATGCCTAACCGAATAACTATTGTGTTGTTTAGATTTTCTTTAAAATCCTATTTCGTATGTAAAGATTGAGTATCATAAAATGTATTACGTTATTTATTTTTGTCTAAGAGAACATATAAGAACAATAGACAGAATGACCTCCTTAGTGCTGGCGACAGGCATCCATAATCGATAAAATACTACCAGAAAGTTATTGTTACAAAAAAAACCAATGCTGTCTTGAATTAAATCCTGGCTGATCAGACACCTGTAGCTGACAGGGAATATCCTTGGCATCATTGTGGGTCTGTGTGGCGGCACATTTCGTCGCCCAGCATATTTTGTCGACCGGCATATTTCGTTCCATTTTGTTTGAGTGTTTACCGATTAATTGCGTAAAGGCAAGAACGCACCAGCGAGCGAATCGCTTTGTGAAATCGCTAGGCGATTATCATCGATAATAAACCAAATGGATTTTCTCTAGAGCGCACTCTGGCGACGTGAACATATCGCCAGTGGAATGTTCTACCGATCACTTTCATAATGACGCGAATTTGTAGACGGCGATAAATGTTTGATTTGATGTAATACGGTAAAACTAATTATGATTATTTACTTATTGTTTTGTATTTATTCATTAGGCCCAAATACTACTAAATAACTTTATATTTGTGGTTAGTAACCATGCTGCAATTTGTATATCACTAAATTTAGAAGCAACATGATTTCGTCATCCACAATTGTGATGGAAATATAATCTTTAATCACGAGATAAATTCTCATTAATTTCGTTCTCCTTAAGGAATGGCAGGCTTATGTACTTTTATATATTTGTCTTTTATTTGTAAATTGATGTGGACATAACACGATACGTTAATAAACTATCTGTCTGACTGCGTTTCGGTCAATGGACGAAATTCCATCATGGTCGCTGCAATAATAGCGTTCGTCGCTGGTGCGATCGCACCTTAATAGCAGAGTTGATCGATCGCTTGATGGAATCAGAGGGCGCGGTCCTTAAATTCGTTTTCAAACACATCATAAAATTTTGATTCACTAAATACACGCAGACCTTTTGGCCTCAGGCGTGTAAATAAAAGTGACGTGGCAATTGCCAAATGTTATTTCAGAACGTTTACCAACGTGTATTTTTCATTGGCATAAACCGTTTTAGAAACTAATATATTATTGTGCGCTAATATTCATTCTGATTTGATCGGAGTATAATTGATGTGAGTTAGAAATAGTAATATATCGTCCCAATATTTCACAAAGATGATGTCAGTGAGCAAGCAATGATGAAATATGTGTTACGGGGGTGTGGGAACATAACGTTGCTGGATCCAGATGAGTGCCTATCTGTTACACGATGGCAGACGACAGTTTATCAGACGGGGAGATGCGACTGTCCGTGGACAGGCGATCGATGGCGAACAAACGTGTCTTGTAGGAGCTGTACAGTAGAGCCGATTCCCATTCTACCAACAGTAGTGGATATAAATCGCAACTTTAAGGTCCGTAGAACTTTGTCCCGAAAATTTACCATAAAATACTTAGTTTGCCTTGAACGATGAAACAGTTAGCTTCTTCCCTAAAACATGCAAATAAAAAATCTTTATCTTTTCTCCTAAATTGTTAATTTAACTACCTTCGATGCGTATGTACTGGGGAGGGGTGTGTGGCTTATGTCGAGGGATATTACGACAAAGTTGAGATTGCATGTACTCACGAATCACAGCCAAAACAGTGATGATCCCAGGTTTTTACGAAAGGTGAGCGTATCCTACCCCAAAGGTAGCACCCGTTGCGAGCACAGCCATATTGTTTTGTCTGTTTTCTTCACCAAAACGATGAAAAAGCGTAAAACAGGTCAAAGTAGGGTATTGCATCACAGATCTATGTCAACGATACGTCATATCGTTGAAATGGCCCTGAGTGACTACCATAAATCTATCTGAAAGTCCATGGACGGTATGACACTGGTAAATTAACGTCTTACCCAGCATGTCGTTGCTTGGAAGCGGCATCAAATAACACAGACTGCAAAAGCTAACATAAACTCATTAAACTACTATACGCTTACTGGAAGTGATAGGAAATAAGCTTATACTACAGGTTCTAAAATCTGAAATGCAGTCAATAATTATAATGCATGTTTACAGGTATTTGTTTCAATTCAGTGGTGTAATACCCATAATGGCATTACACAAAACATATAGTCTGTGAATAACAATATACTGTATGAATTGTTTCTGATTTGTTCGAACACTTCTATTGTCCAGAGACATTGCTGGGCCAATTCATTTGACGCCAAAACCCTGCGACAAGTGGTCTTTAAACATTGGACATTGCGGGATAACGGGAGCTCTGTTAATACTGTCCAGCCCCCGAGGCGCGGCGACTTCCATTGCAAGTCTGGGCCGACTGATCCGGAGTTTGCCCAATAGCGAAATCAATAAAAAGCGTCAATAGTTAGAACATGAGCCCGACATGTAGTAAACAAAAAAGAAACAGGACCTGTCATTTTCTGACACTCGACTCGACACCGACAATCAAATATGTTACAACGTCCTATTGAAAGTTGCCGGCTCTATGACCCACGCTGCCGGTTCTTTCGGTGGAACATTGGCCGCGAACCGAAATAATGGGCTTATAGTAGAAATAGATGAACTCCATTGGAAGCTTGCGCGCGTTTTGATTAACCCGTTTTCTCGTGATCAAATTCCCATCCTTGTTTTCGGTTTGTACTAAAGCGAAAAATAATGAGTCTAACAGCTTTCCAACACAAAACAAATGTAAATGTTAACAGAATTTGCCCGCTGATGTTTGCAGAGCGCCAATCAATTTTCTATACAAATAAAATCCACTTCCCTGATGCTGTATGTTTTCAAAGAATATCAGAGAGCTTTTTTTCCTCTATTTTGCTAAATGAGTTCCCATACTATTCTCGATATTATATTAAGCTCAGAGATAATATCATAATGTACGTGCTTTCAAGCCATTAACTTTTTCATTAATTAATTAACATGCAATAACTGGTCACAAAGTGCGGTGAAGCTGAGAGGCTAGAGTGGCGGTGGATATATTCGTGAAACTAATGGATGCTCAACAGCATCGTACACACCGAGCACACATATGTAAATAAAATACAACCGCACGGTTGTCAGATGTAAAACCAAATGTATCTTCTCTAGCCAGCTGGTCCCTATAATATTATAGAAAATTTATTGTCTGAACTATACAGTACGCATTGCTGTTTCCCAAGCGGAAAAGTACATTCTACACTTAAATACCTTCAAACCGGAAGAAGACAGTGTACACTTAGTTGCCTTAAAACCAGACGAACACAGTATATAGTTAGTTGTCTCAAAATAGAACACAGTGTACAATTAATTGTCTCAAAACCCCAAGAGTACATCGTACATTTAGCTGTACCCAAATCTGGAAGTGGACCTCCATTTCTGCTAATCGAATAAGTCCATAGGATAACTTGTTGTCTCCAATCTGGAAGAGTAACGGAAATAACATGATGCACAAAGCTGTTCCCAATCCGGAAGTGTAATTTAAATAACATGATGCATATTGCTGTCTCCGATCCGGAAGTGTAATTTAAATGACATGATGCATATTGCTGTCTCCAATCCGGAAGTGTAATTTAAATGACATGATGCATATTGTTGTTTTATTGCACATTCAAACAGTTATGTTTTTCATTGTAAAATAATTCACAAATAGTTTTAACAAATTAACATTTTATTAACATAGTTTTATTATTCCACTATCGGTTACACACTATTTGCTTTAATACCTCGAATCGAGATAAAAACGAACCAAATACTATTTCCGATCACTTCAAAAATGCCATATCGAAACCAAAAGTGTTTGTTGTCCATTAAAATAAATAGTATTATTTTGAAGAATATTTTTTTTAAAAAGGCTTTCATATAATTATAGAGATTATATAATTCTGAATACAATTATAAGGAACTTTCTTATATCGAAAAAAACCGAGACATTTAACGGAAACAATTATAACAATCAATATTCCATTACGTAAAATAGCCCGTGTATTACAATACAGATACTAGTTTTTTCAAAACTAAATGCAAATCTTAGACGATGAAAATACATATGTATTACAATACAGATAAAACACTTTAAAAAATTAAATGCAAATCTTAGACTATGACAATGTTTCTTGTCGAGCCTCAGAATTCCGCAGCACACATACGGAAATCGTCGAATATGTCCGTTACGCATCGCTACTCGCTATCCAACACATCCGACAATTTTAGAATACATCCATTGTTTGAACGTCAGAAATCAGTAAAGGATGACAGGCAATTAAATACCGGACACACACAAAAATGCATGTCTCAATTTGATATAATTACTAAAAATTAATTGATTTTTTGTTGTTAATATTATCAAAACGTTTTACTGATAATAGTGCTCCTTGTTTCACCTTAGATATGCCTTTGATGAAGGCGGAAATAAACAGAAAATGCATGTGTGATGCAATACTCCCAATTTGGCCTGTTACACGCCTTCTAATAGTTTTGATAAAGCCTACAAACACAAAATGGCTGTGCTTATGACGCGTGCCACTTAGGCAGGATACGCTAAATTTTCACGAACACCTGGTATCATCACTGATTTGTGAGTAAAAGCCATCTCGACCTCGTAATTTTCCTTCAACTGCCTTATGCAAAAATACGTCTTGGTCATGTCAATGTTAAAATATTTATTTAGATTTGGTACACAACAGTATAATTGTGTAATGAATGCGCCGATCTGGATTGGTGATGTCAATTTAGAGTGAATTGGTTAAACATCTTGATGTGATCGCGGCTACTACTGTATTAACATTGCCCGCCGTAATTTCTTTAGCGATAAACTCAATCCCGCTCCCATCAATTCAATTAAGCAGCGTGTTGAGAAATTAACGACATATACTCGCAGATCAAATATATATGAAGCCTGTAATTAAATACAGGATAAAAAAATAATTAACCTTGTCCTTTAATTCTTTATTCAATCAAACACAGTTAATTATTGAAGGCTCTTGTGAGCTATAAAATGGACTTTAAGGGCTACATATATTTCATTATCCGTCGTGTTGAGACGAAGGCTTTATCTGGCTAAATAACACGATAAAACCATATCCCATTTTATGCCTCACAATGTTTTAATTGTGTCTACTCAGGCCTGCATTCCGAGTTAATTTGAGCTTTACCAACAAGTCATTGAACATTTTATCGCACATCCCCATGCAATCCTTCTCTATTGAGCCGCGCAAATTCTCATCAACTCCAATACAGTGAAAGCATTTGAGGTCTGGACCGTGATGAAGAGATAGTCCAGATACGATTTCTGTCCTCGATGGCGAACCTTTGCAGTTACCTCCCTTTCCTTTCGTTATTAAACCTGGCGCTTTCGCAATTTCGGACCTTTTGTGTTTGCCATAGTGCTTGCTTCCGAGCATCACTCAGGCAGAAAGTTGATGCGCCCAGATTGCGGATAATGGCGAGGCAATTCACTTCCATTTGTCACTTTATAGAAAAGCTATCTAGGCTGTTTGAACAGAGGGGAAATTGGACGCATGTTAACCTGGTAACACACTAACTGGGTGTAATAAAATTCAGTCAGGGAGCATGCATGCAGGATGCAACATCCATTTCTGTCAGTAAGCGGTGTGCGTGTGTGTTTAGCCGTGTGCTCATCGCTCTTATTGATGTCTTCTGGTTATCATCGCTAACATGTTACACTTTACTGTCACTTCAAAGGACACATGGCAGTGGATGGTTCATTAGTTCCATTCCCCACATGTGCATAGAGGTTTCTGTTTTAATAGATTGACTCCCTCATGACCGTTTATAAGCGTGTCGGCGCAGAATTAAACTGATACGAAAAGAAACCGAGACTCTGTCCATTTACTGGTGTGAATAATTGCTTGTTTATTATAGTGCACTTGTACATGTTCATAGCGTAGGCTGTGAGAGTTCGGATGACACCCCCACCACCACACCCACACTCACCCGTTGGAGCAAAGGATCATTAATGGTTTACAGTGCAATATTAGTCTATACGGGTGAACAGTAGAAAATACGGTCCGCTAGATTCATAATTATTAGAACACCCCAGGGTCCGCTAATATATTTTTGAAATTCTCGTTTTGCTGTAATTTCGTATGATTAGAAATAATTCCACCTGCGGTGTAACTTTAAATAAGATAGTTTCGAGATATTGGTAAACTAAGTTTGTACACCATCTTCATGAATAAGATATAGAAATACGAAACAATGTCTCAAGTAGACCTGTTGTATTGCTTAAAACAAATGGTAATGAGAACATAAATATTGTATGTTTAATTAGTGGTGAAGTTGTGAATGTGATTCGCATGTCACACATAACACTCCTTGTTCCAAACGATCTTTTTTCTTTAATTACCTACTAAACACTGACAAAAACCGGCCGTGGTGGTGTAATGGTTAAGGCATCAGGGTTTAAGGCTGGTAGATACTGGACTCAAATATCAATCGAGACATGGTAGAGATGGTAGAGCATCCGCCTGCGGCCCAATGGGTCGAAGGATCAATCCTCTTCAGGGAACCCATTGAGTTTTTTCCGTTCCAAGCAGAGATCCACGACGGGTCTATCAAAGATCATTTGCTGTTATTCGAAGAAGAGTAGCCTATGTAGCGGCAGTGGGTTTGAGCGTTTGACATTCAATAACCGCTGATTAATAATCAATGTGTTCCAGAGGTGTGGTTAAACAAACAAACAAACAAACTTGTTTTATGTATTGCAGGATTCAACGTGAATCACCTGGACATCGCGCCACGCTACGCTAGCATCCTGATGGGTCTGTCTAACAGCGTGGGCACACTCTCCGGCATGCTGTGTCCCATCATCGTGCAGATCATCACGAAAGACCAGGACAAGGACAAGGAGCTGGTCAGTGAATATTAATATTAAAATATACATCTTTATAATTACTATGCTATTATTACAACGAGTCCAAACCGGGGAAACTAACAGGACAGTCAAACCTGCTTGACCGGCCACCTGTATTAAAATATACATCTTTATAATTACTATGCTAGTGTCACAACGAGTCCAAACCAGGCAAACTAACAGTACAGTCAAACCTGCTTGACCGGCCACCTGTATTAAAAAGCCATCTGTCTTAAAGGGTCACCATAATTTTCTTCCAAATGATCCATTTTAGTGCATTATGACCTGTTTTAAGCAGCCAGTCACCTGTATTAAGAGGCCACTTTTTGTTACTCCCTTCGGTGGCCACTTAAGACAGGTTTGACTGTATTAGTGTTTGCGTTAAGGGACACATAATTATTGTAAAACCGACCTCACCAGTCTCCGTGGTTAATGGTGTGACCACCACGTACTGGGCTCGAATCCTGCTCATAGCATTGGATTTTTTATAGCAATACGGGCTTCAGCAAGGCTCAGTTGGTAGGTGTACATCACTTACACCGACCAATATTACATTACTGGTTAGCAAAGGCCGTGGTATGTCCTGTCCGCAAACATCAAAACCAGGGCAGACCTGTCTATATTACAAAACAGTAAAGATTGGCATTAAAAGGTAACACTATAACATTATTATGAGAACAATTTTATTCTGTAATGCATTAAACTAGTACACAACCTCCCTATCTCTCTCCCCCTCCCACCTCTTCTCCCTCTCTTTCTCTCTCTCTTTCTTTCTCTCTCTCTCTCTCTTTCTCTCTCGCTCTCTCTCTAGTATATATTAAGCTACCATTAGCATTTGTATGACCATGAACACATTGGATATACGGTACAGTATAATGATTCTTTGTAGGCAAGACAATGCATTAAATTAAACGTTAATTTTAATAATTAAAAAAGTGTATTAGCCAAAAGCATGTTTTCAATAGCATTGTGTGCGCGCCCGTACAATGGCATCCGTCTTATAGACGCAGGAATGACCATTTAATAAACTGTGAACATAATAGTTGAAACATACGATATTGTTTCTAATCTATCACTTTATCTCCACAAATCGTATAAGATACGTTTTTTCCAACTTGATTAAATTACGCCTTCTAACGAGTTCTTTCATTCTCACACAAACGATGGAACGACAGTGGAGTAATTTTAGCAAAGCCAAAACGGAAATGATGCCTGTGTTGTTGTGTTTATACAGCCTACAGACAATCAATATTGCTTTTTGATGGAATCATTTAAGGATAATGTAAAATCTCGTTTTCAAAGCCATATTAATAACATAAATCAGACAAGTGCGTTTGTCCCAGTTCTGCATGCTGACAAACTGATGACCGTCATAAAATCACTTGAACGTGAATAGCCATAGTCTGAGCTCACAATACTTTGATGGCTCAGACAGTTGATTGCTAAATTTTATACGATACAAAAATATGTTTTTATATCGTTGTTTTGCTATGACTCTCGTGTTTGAAGACGAATGCCACAAGCTGAAACCTATTTTGGGCTAATAGAGAATTTTGATTAATTAACGTTAGTTACCTGCTTATGTCCAATTAAGGTGCAAGTACGTCTGCCATGGTCACGTAGTCCAGCTACCTCAACCGCCTGGACAAAAGCTGGTGTTAGTATGATAGAGAAAACCCGCTATAAGGAATCGTTTATATGCACTTTCCTACAGACAGGACAGTATATACCACGGTCTTTGTTCAATCAATTGTGAACACTGGTCGGTGTAAGTGGAAGTACGTCTACCCATTGAGCCGTGCGGAGCACTCACTCACTCTCGGTTGAAGTCGGTACTGGGGAAGATTAATCACTGTGCGCAATAAATACATATCCAAAGCGTTTGTAGTAGCTTAGTATCGTCCTTGAAATTTTGCCTACAATAACTTTGTACGTTACATATTATTGTACATTAAGCTACTGTAATGATGCAATAGATGCGAAAGTACGGTGGCATCTATTTTCAACCTCGGGAGTTCAATATTATTTTGAAAAACAATGCAATCCAATGTTGTTGTGTGTGATCTATGTACCTAATTAATTCTGAATTAACGATCCTAACCTATTTGTAAAGTCATACATCATATCTGTTTTGCAACCAATGTCAATAGGCCTCCCCTGCTCCATACATATAATTATAGTATACATTATATACTCGCGTCTTAATTAGGAAATTGAGTGGGAGTGTTTTATATGTGTTTACGTAGTAGAATATTTATAGATGTTAATTATTGGAGTAAACATAGCAATATTTTGTTGCACAAAAGTAATAACATTTCTGAATTAAAAGTCGATATATGTACATATTGGTTTTACCATCACAAAGCCTAGTTTTAAGACGACCGCCAAAGTGCTTGCGCAACTAATGCTATTTATCACATACTTATAGCTAATGGAAGCTATTTTTAATTCTTAAAATTAACATTGAAATACATAATTATTAATGCTTACAATACCAATACATGTTTACCCAAAGTGTTTCTAGTCATTCAAATGGCTAAAATAGCATAATGTATAATTTTGCTAAAATAATTTGTCTCCTGCCAAATTGTTGTAGACAAAAGTCCAAGGACCATAATAAACTAATACAAATGCATTGGATATACATAGATTGATATTGTAGGCAATAAATTGTAAGTAAATATTAATTTTAATAATAATAATTCCAAAGGTCGAAGGATCGGTTCCCCTCAGTGGATTCGCTTGACTATTTCTCACTCTAACCAGTGATCTACGACTGATTCATCAAGCGCTATGATGTACATGTATATTATCTTGTCTGCGAAAGTGGATGCAAAAGACCTCTTGCTGTTATTAAGCATAGGTGGTGATAGCAGATTTCTTCTGAAATCATGTGTCGACATAGTCGTTTGTTTGACATCCAATATCCGCTGATGTGCCCCAGTGATGTCGTTAAACATACCAACTTTTTAACTTTACGGTTAGTAATAAATCAGCCCCAATTGGTCGTTAAACAAACCAACTTTATTACTTATAAAAAAAAATAATACACTTATCCTTTGTAACATGCCATACTTGTTTTTGTTTTTGTTTTCCAGGCCGCCCAAGAATGGCAATACGTGTTTATAATCGCCAGCACGATTCACTTCCTCGGTGTAATATTCTACGCCATCTTTGCTTCCGGTGAAAAGCAACCCTGGGCGGATCCGGTTAAGGAGGACACCTGGCGGCCAGAACACACACTATCTCAAGATGGCGGTGGTGGCGACTGGAAATTCAATACGTACGGTTCGACAACGGATAACCCCGACAAGGCTTTCTGTAACGGTTTCCCCATGACACAAAACGGGGGGCTGCCGTGCAATGGGGTACCTCCCTACAGCCCCGTTTACGAGACAAAGAAAGAGCTTGTACAGCGGGAACTGACGGACAAATACATGGCGGACGAAAACGAACGGGATTTTTAGCACAATGTGCTCATATTGCGACTATTGTGTGTTCTGCATTATTATTATACATGTGATGACGGTTGCCCGTGGTAGTTAGAATGATTAACTTCGAGATAACCTGCGAATCTCCGAGGCATTGCTTTTAGTGTTTGTGGTCGCTACCTGTGACTGGATTCTTTCTTATGACATACAAATTAACATGTTGTCATCATCTCATGTCTGAACCTTCGTGCAATATCTCATATACTAACATTTTATGTGTGTCATATGAAAAACAAAAACATCAGTCCGTTCTTCATAAAGTTTGTTGTATATAATGTATGTTTATCAAACCTGATGTTGAATGTTTGGTTGGTGTATTGGTGCCGCTATAATTAACCTTTCGTCACTATTCAACCAAGCGGCGATGCCAATTAGTCGAACCAATAAGAAATAGTATAACTTCAGTTGATTGTAGTCAGAAAGAGATGGTTTTTGGGGCCAATGACAATTTACAAGCAAAATATAATATACGTAATATACTAGTATTAAATATTATAGAAATATTATAGAAAGAATAAAGACCTACTCAGAATTGTGTTTCAATTCCATTGACCATGATCAAGCAAGCTGGCATGTCACCATCCCAGAGTGAAGTAGACTGTAAATTTACCCACCTTGTAAGCTAGAATTTCACATCATCTGTGCAAGTAGGTCGACAAATCACCAATCATCACAACTAAGCTAGTGGACAATTCTCCCGCGCATGTAATAAGCCAATATTTCACCCCATCTGATCCATTATGCTGAAATTTCAACCACCTTCATCAAGTAGGACATAATTTCAACCACAAAGGCTGGAATTTCAACCAGCCTTATCGTATAGGCTGTAACTGTAATCATTGTCATCACATAGACTTGAATTTCAACCACCCTAATCACGTAGTTGACAATTTCACAAAGGTTGGAATTTTAATCACCCTAATCGCATAGCCTGGAATTTTAATCATTCTCGTCACATAGCCTGGAATTTCAACCACCCTAATCACGTTGTTGACAATTTCAACTACCTTATTCACAAAGGTTGGAATTTTAATCACCCTAATCGCATAGCCTGGAATTTTAATCATTCTCATCACATAGCCTGGAATGTTAATCATTCTCATCACATAGCCTGGAATTTTAATCATTCTCATCACATAGCCTGGAATTTTAATCATTCTCATCACATAGACTTGAATGTCAACCACCGTAATCACGTAGGAGAGAATTACAACCACTCTATGCACAAAGGCTGGAATGTCAACCATACTCATCGCTTTAATCGTATACAGTCATCACATAAATAGACTTGAATTTCAACCACCCTAAACGTGAAGGGTGACCACTCCATTCGCATAGGTGATCACACCAACATGCCCTATTATCGTCTTACAGACATTTTAATGTATCTTGAGAAGAATGTAAGTACATGTATATACTTTATGAAAATAGCAAAGTGATATGCTAATTAAGGTACATTTTAGTCGATACACAACTAATTTCCTCGTCCACATCTCTAGAATGCAGTTATGTTTAATACTTCATCCATTTTAGTCAAATAGTGTGTGATTATTTTAATCTGTCTGACAGTCTGTTACTCAGTTATTTATGTTGTTATAATTTAAAAAGAAATCCATTAATAATAAAAAAATTATGATATTTGATTTAAAGTAGCATTATTATAGTTGAGGTTTGCTTGTTTGGTCGTATCCTCATCTTGATATCAAAATGTTGACAAATAAATGATATTTATTAAACAGTACGATTTCGACTTATTATTATTAAAAAATAATCTGCTTGAAGCTGAGATTATCCCAAATAAAATAATATTCTGCTAGGAGCTGAAATTATCTGAAATAAAATGGCGTAATTATATAAACAGCATTATTCGTTGGCGTGTTAAGTCTTGCTGAATTTAAAATATTTTAGATAAGCGTTTTATTTTTAATATTTGTAAAAAATATATATCTTTAACTATAATTATAACTATATTCCTAGAAAACACGAGCGCCGTATTCAACCTGTAATTAAAATCATTCATTAATTTGGGAACATTTTCTAGGTTATGTAGTTAAACTGTTTAACTAACGTGTTGGCGTGTTCACCTTTACATTTTAAAACTCGTAAGTGTGAATGTAGTGACTGACATCAAGTATCTGATGGCTCATCACGCTAGAAAATGTTTCCAAATTAATTAATTATTGTAATTACAAGTTGAACACAGCGCTCGTGTTTTCTAGGAATATAGTTGAATATATATTGTTTACAATTATGAAAAATAGAAGATGCACAGAGAAGTATACAATAATTATACATAATTCAACAGTGATAATGCTACTTTAAGCATCATTATGGGAATGTTGTGTGGGTGCGTGCGTGTGTATGTTCTATGCCATTCGTGAGAGATCGCCAAAGACCATCGATTGTGGTGTCGATGTGGTCGTCAATATGATCATTGCTCATGCATATTTATAAAAGTATCAATATTTTACACCTTCTTCAATCATTGTCTACTTGTGTACCCTGCTCTTATTAAAAACTGAATTGTCTCACGTAAAACTTGTGGTACTGGCGGCATATCACACCTTGTTAAAGATAATGCTTTATCAACAGTTTTCTACTATTTCACAATTTTTATTTTTATTAACCTATTTGTATGTTCGAATCTCAGTCCAAGCGTCCAAGCAATATTTGACACCTCTTTACAATCGCGCAGAAATATCAGTTTCTAAAGTCCAAAATATTAAAATAGACGTAATTGTACCTTTAGAATTCGGTCTCAGAAACCATCTTAAAAATTATTGAAAAATGATCATTGTATATGGAATAAATACCAACTATATGTATTTCAATTATTAACAGATTAGGTCATCCGGATTTTTAAACTGGAATTGGTTTTTTATCTCAAATATTTACAAAACTGAAATCTTTCATCTGGAACATCCCACTAATGTCCAAAACTTCGCAAAATAAACTTTTATTGTCATCACTTGATCTGTATTTATCACTAATTATCAATAATTTACGAACTTCAAATACTCCCATCGTCTGGATTCTGACCGATGATTCTGACTTCCATTACATCAATTCTAATCAGGCTGAAAGACCACTAAAGCAATATCACTTTAGCCTTTTACGTCGCCTTCTATAGACTAACTGATGACAAATTCTTGTTTGGGCCGAGGAGTGAATTAATGGGGTGGGGAGATGGTTTTGTCAGAGCGCAGCATAGCACAATATTTTAGCTTGGTTTGTGACAAACTCAAGAGCTTAGATAAATTCTTTTGAGATTTAATTTAGACAAAAAGGAAGACACATGTTAATCCGATCTTTTCCACATTACCTTCAGCAAGTTAGACGGGGCACAAATAAATGAAATTATCTCGCACAGTACTCTACGACAAATCACATTTCTTCCACCGAAATAAATCTTTAAATCTATCATGCTAAATACATCAAGCGAGGATCGATACGGCGAAGAAAAAGTTCGTGCCACGTGATCAAACTTTAATGGATCTGCGAATGGATCAGGTGGTTGTATTTGACACTCTGTGATAATTAACGTCTAGGTTTGCCGAAAGACTTTCTCTATGCCTTACATGTGCCTGATAATTGTACTGGGTAATTTCATTTAGAGCGATCGTTTGTAGCAAAATCCATGAGACGAAGACGGACAACTATCTTTTAATGCTTTTCCTTTCCACCGGCTGAGACAAAGATGCGCCTAATTATATAGCCTGGTAGTGTAATAGGTTGCCTCCGATAAAAGGCCATCTTCTCTTTCATGAATTGTCTCGTAATTTTCACTTTGCTCGTGCGCTGCAGATAAACCTGTAATAGATAATGCATGAGGACATCTTCACATTGTTATTGTTTTGTATGCAAACTTAACTCAATTAGACGATGTCTTGTTGACCAGCTTGCTATTTGGAAGCATCGTGCAGCATCCCAATGTGATTGGTTTTCAGCCATGTTGGTATTATAATGCTTAGTACGGATAGGTAACGACACTCCAATAAACTATTCTACTAATCGAACAGTAGCAAATGAATAGATTAGCGCGCAGGCTGTAATAGCCACATAGGCTCGGGGTTCAGGAGAGCAGACCTCTAATGCTGGAACATTTTGCATTTTCTCGGCAAAATTTCTATTTTATTCTATTTGGTATTTTTCTGCTGATCAAACTGGTGATCTAAATTAACAAACCAGGTACGTATCCAAACCTTTGGCGTGGAGTTTTCAGAGCTACTTAATACTTATTAGTCGATTTGTCAGGTCATACAAATTCCCGTCATCCTATATAGCTAACCCAAATCCTCATCCTCTTGTTCTGTTTTGTTTTGTTTGAACCTAATACTTATAGGTTCAAAACACATAACAGCACTTCAATCCAAGATTGCGAACAATGTTGTTAGTATTGAACAAAGTGAATAATATGTATTATAATTATATAACCGTCATCACAGTGTGTTTTACATTCAATAACCTCTGATTATTAATCAATGTGCTCCAGTGTTGAAACACATCAACTTTATCTCTCATCTGTAGACCATTACTGGAAATTGCCCTATGTTTAGAATCCAATGCTAATTTATTAATATGCTCTTGTGGTATTGCTAAGCAGACAAGTCCATCATATTGTTTCTTTGTTTGAGGGTTTCCTATTTCGTGAGAGGTAAGAGGGCTTACGTTTAACCTGAGAGATTGTGATAAGCAACACAAACAGCGAGATATGCCGTCTGTGGTGGTTGCCAGTTGCTGTTCCATCGATGCATGATCTTAAAGACCATAATCTATTCAGACATGCTCGTATGCGTTTTCACTAGTACCGGTATAGTAACTGGATGACCATGGCATCATTTTCAGACCAAATCATCGATGAACCTGGTTCAAATATCCCAGTATTATTTTAAATAAATCTATTGTATAAAATGTCCAGACTACTCGTACATCAACACAATCATAAGCTGGCCGTGCATAGAAGCGTAAATGCGTTAGCGTAGTGTGTATGCGTTTTAGTGAAACTATTAATCGTATACAAAAGATACGCCAAGCACTATGTGCAGATGGATATATCCATTTATCTTTTGTATATGATTGAATGTTCACAGATATACACACGTGACACGCATTGATGGCATTATATTACTAATGAAATGAAGAATCATCAGGAACAATTCCATACTTAAAATACAATTCCGTAAAAGACGTTTGAATCTTTTCGATCACGATAATGGCCTGATCACTACTCTGTCTAAATATGTTAAAATTTTGGATCTTAGTTTTCAAGTGTGAATGCAAAACAATAAGGGGAAATAATCAATCAATGTTTTAATATTAACCATTAACGTTGTTTTTTAAATTAGCATATGCGTTAACTTATTTTTCTGTCAATTTGCATAAATAGCATACTGAGAACTTGATCATATACTGCTGGTTGTATTAGACAATATATTACTATTAAATGCTACTTTGTGATAAAATATAAAAAAGGAAAATATTTCTATGATTAACATACATGTAATTATTTTAGATAAAATATGAAAAAGAAAAAATATTTATTATATTTAAAATATATCATTCAACGTGTGCATCAACCAGCCTTACGTTCAATAGGGCGAGCGCTCCGGAACAGCATGACTGGTACCGATCGTGTTCTATCGTATCACATTCATTTAATGTTGGATGCAAACACCGGTTACAAAACGTTTTGTCTCGGTAGCAGAACGCTCGCCCTATTGAACATAAGGCAGAATGTTACAAATTGATACCTATTTTAAATTGTCTCTTTGTGCGGGTGTATGTGCGTGTATGTGAATGTTATTGTTTGATTAGAAGTACGTTTGGAAGACACGCCTGTGATATCATCTTGTGATTGGAGTTACTCATGTGCAAATACTCATTCTATGTTACCTATTAGCAATTGATAGTGTTGTTCTTCATGGAAACATGATTTATTTGGACTGTAATTTGTGTAAATACTGTTAGAGAAGTGAATTGTGTTGAAGCGCTGTGTTGGAGCGCGCTGTGTTGGCTATATATAATTGATATGTTGTTTGCTGACGTTACGGGCGCGTGCAGGACGCGTACACTTCATCAAATACTGATCGATACTAATAAATTCAGACTATTAAGCATGAGTCGTGTGTTTTGAGATTTTTTGTGTGTGCTATATTTACGTTTGTAGTATGACATTAGTCGTAAACAACATGGTAGGTGTTGTCTCGCGTCGTGGTAGTCAACAACGGACATGGTGTGGCAGGGAATTCGGCAATGTCCGGCCGTACGCGTGAGAATGTAGAAAAATCAATGCGCGTGTTGTATCAATATCTAATGTCAACAAGACGGTAAAGCGATTGTGTTAATCAAGTGTAATACATCGGAGATCAGTAAATAGACAATAATTATTGAATCAACAAGCCATTGCAATAGTTAGAACGTTTGAACTTGATGATACAGTCGAACTTGTTATAAAGGTCACCTCTATATCACACCCACCTGTTTGTAAAATACACTCTAGACATGTCCCTCCTGTGTACAAATACATGTATTTTAACATGTATAAAAAGGCCACCTTCCCCCCAAAAAAACACTTTGTGTTAGTCCCTTGAGCAGCCTTTATAAACAAATCTGACTGTAATGTACAATGGCGTGGGAAGATGATAAAAAGTATATTTTATATACATGTACATGTAGTGTGTGGAAAACATTTAACGGACAAAGCCACGTTGCAGGTCAGAATCCCACATAACAATGTATAAAGGACATTCCCTACAATTTGTTTAGAATTAGTGCTCTAAAACGTATTACCGAGAAATTTAATTTTCAAGAATCTAAACAGATTACACGCTGATATTGAAAAATATAGTTTAGAAGTGGAGTGGCGCAAGTATATCTTAGGGCTCCCGCCCATTCTGAAACGTTTTGACACTTGCCCCACTTTGCACACCATGCATGTTTCCTAGGCCACTGGTGTGTGACGCATAATAGAAGATAGTAATTGCTTGTTATGCGACATCTCAACACATTGTTGAATACCACATTGCAATAGATCGATCCTCCACAGCGCAAAACATTTTTACGGGCTATTTTCCGTTCCAGCCAGTGATCCACGACTGGTTTATCAAATTCTGTGGTGTGTGCTATCCTGTCTATGGGA
>JAUTCZ010061270.1:0-18216 GCA_032273805.1 Melanodrymia brightae | reverse complement strand
TCTTAAGACAGCTCAGGAGGAAACTTAAGACTTAAGTCAAAAACGTCCAAAACGTATGTCTAGGGGTTTTTTTTTTCTCAGAACTGAAGTCACAATCGTAGAGACTTAAGTTTTTTTCTTAGGCTTAAGTCTTATTTCTGACTTAAGTCGCTTGATAAACACCGCCCTAGGACAGACAGTCGATGCAGCTATACAAGACATGCAGATGTGCTTGAACCTTAATTGGATATAAGCACGTAAATAAGTTATAGCTAACTAACTGCACAAGCTCAGCGTGGGTGAGACAGTCATTAAAGGTGCGCTGGGTTCAAAGGCTTAAGTAAGATTATTTTTAGCAGACTGTTTGCAGAAAACACATTTCTTCACGATACCTTCAACTAACATTTTGAATATTTACTCTCGACCACAACAATGTCCGAGTACAAGTGCCGGTATATGCATCAAACAAAGCGGGATTCTCTTGTTAAAGTGACCACTTCAAGTCAAAGGTCATCTTCACTAGTCACGGTAGACCACTCCGTCTATTAATAGATTGAAAGTGCATTGGATATGCTTAGATGGTCAAAGGTCGGCTACGTGAAGTCACGTCAAGGCAGTGACCTTGACAGACGTTGATCCAGAAATATTACTATAGGTTGGCGAATCCAGAAATTTAGCAAGAATGAGTACACAGTTTTGTCAATTTAAAAATTAGTTATTGGAAAAAAGCTGTAATATTTATTGATAACATGGAATATCTGCCTCTGGGTCTGCCTATGACATCCTAGACCTAAATCCAGCCACCTCTACGCCCCGTGTTCAAAATCTAAGCAACAATAAGCTGTTATTGGTTGTCAAACACACGGATATGTCAACATAATTATACGATCTCAGAAGAAATCCGCTGCCGCCACACATGCTATTCTCTTACCGGTTAACAGCAAGGGTTCTTTTGTATGCACTTTCCTTGCCGTTTAGTAAGAAGAAGCGGATTTTTTCTCATACCAACACATTATGAGCAGCTAAGACAAACATGCTTGAAACTTAATTGGATACAAGCACGTACATAACTAACTTTTACCCTGGGAGTTCTGCCCTGTCATTCTCGGTGTTTAGGAACAACTTTATATTTGTGCCCCGTCATGATCATCATTTCTTTTACAAAATCTTACACACAAAAAAAAAACAAGGCGTAGAATAATCTACTATATAGGTTTAATGTGGTGATCCATTTTACACAAATCTTCTTGTCATTAAATATAAACATAACCGTCTAAATTTAGTTCTTATATAGTACATTGTCTTCATCTTCCTTTCATCCGTTGTTTCACGTCTCATTCAGTCGTCTTGTTTACAATCATTATTGTGTGTAAATATGTCCGCGGACAAAAGCAGCTTCCCGAACGCTGATCAGAAAGAAGGTTACTAGTCACGTGATACGGTCATGTGACTTGTGTAGGTATTCTATATGAATATAACGTTTTGGGGAAGGATAAGTAGTCACATATTTTCTCTCTAAGTTTAAGCTGTGTGGTTTAGAAAGGACACGATGCAAAGACGGATATTTATTTTGATCTTTACTGCTGGAATACACAATTCGTTGCAGTATGTTAAATCACAAAGTAAGTGCATGCTTTTCTCAAAGTTTTGACTTTATTATAACTTTATTATATTCATTATATTTCCAATAGCTATGTTTTTGTTTTGGTGCTAGGGTGTCGTTAAACATCAGGGGCGGCATTTATCAAACAACTTTAAGTTTTTCTTAAGTTTTGACTTAAGTTTCATTAAATTGAATAAGGTAAGATAACGATGTAAGCTTCAGTTTTTGTAGAATTCTTAACACACCTCGGGAGGAAACTTAAGACTTAAGTCAAAAACGTCCAAAACTTATGTCTAGGGGTTGTTTTTTTCTCAGAACTTAACCGTAGAGACTTAAGTTTTTTGTTAGACTTAAGTCATACCGGTATTTCTGACTTAAGTCGCTTGATAAATACCGCCCCAAATTCGTATCCGCACAAGGCAGATCAAAAAGATAAAGTTTGTTTATTTAACGACACCTGTAGAACACATTGATTATTAATCAGCGGTTATTGGATGTCTAACGTACGGTTATATTGACACTTGGTCACAGAGGGAACCCGTTGCGACGCATTGGCTATATTCAAATGAAGATTTCTAGTAATAGCTGTCGAAAAGACCGTGCACTTTGCCAACGTTATGGGTAAAATGGTATGTATTTAATTGCCATGTTACACATTAAACTTAATAGATTACATGCGACAAAAATAGTCGATAAACGATGTACAATGTATTTTTTTCCGTAACCGCGTTAATGTGTTTTCATTGAAATACTATTTTTCTCATACATTCACACAATTTTAGCGTAGACTGCCTTAATATACTAATTTTAATTACATCTGAAGGCCATACCGACATTCACAGCATGTTTCAGTATGGAAAGACCTAGACGCGATAATGCCTGCAAACACTTCCGCTACCAATATTGTATAATGATCGCTAAAATTAAATTGTTGTGCCTGAGAAACGTCATTGCTTCTTCTAACCTTTATGAACTATGATAAATATGGGCGATTCCATGGTATTTGTCCCATCCGCAGCGACTGTTTCTCTTTGTTATGTAAATAAATGAAAATATTATCAAATTTCAAAAAAAAATTTGGTACTGCAAATTGAAATTCCTTACAGTTGAATTGTCCGACAACATAGTGTTTGTCTTAACTAACCAAAATGACAATCGTGACGGACGGGACAAATACCATGGAATTTCCCATAATTATTTCTAGAATTTTGCTTGTAGTTATGATTCCTGGTCGTCTATATATTTATAAAACCCATATAACAGTATACGCATACTCTACATCCTTGCCAAACCCAAGTAACAGTCGTTTTATAAAACAAATATGTAACAATAATTATTTACAACCTCACCAAATTGATGTAGCTAAAGATACAAGTTTGTTTAACCCACACCACTCGAACACATTGCTTATTAATCAGCGGTTACTTGATGTCAAACGCACGGTTATATTGACACTTGATCACAGAGGAAACTCGCTGTCGTCAAACAGGCTACTCTTCTTTTAATAACAGCAAGGGATCTTTTATGTACACTTTCCCATACGCGTTTTAGTCTGAGAGACTAGTGAAATGAAGTGTATATAATACGCGTTTTAGTCTGAGCCACTACAGTGAAATGAGGTGTATAAAATACTCGTTTTAGTCTGAGCCACTACAGTGAAATGAGGTGTATAAAATATGCGTTTTAGTCTGAGCCACTACAGTGAAATGAAGTGTATAAAATACGCGTTTTAGTCTCAGCCACTACAGTGAAATGAAGTGCATAAAATACGCGTTTTAGTCCCAGCCACTACAGTGAAATGAGCTCGAGATAATCGATATACATGTCGTTGAATTAATTAATTGAATATATCTAATCCAATTATGCAGATCTTCGTGATATGCCTACTGAATATATTTTATACAGTTCACCTCAGGTGAAATCCTGTTCTCTATATTACCGATTAATACGATTTTTGTTGGTACCGATTTGTTTATTCCCGTATTCGAGATTAAAGGCACATTGTCTAGCTTTAAGACGAATGCCACCGTGCTAGCTCAGATAATGGTTTCTGTAACATATTTCTGGCTAATGGTGTAATTTTTTTATTATTAAAATTAACATTAACTTTACATCTTATATCTTTTCAATATCAATATAATTATGTATATTCAATTGGTTTGCAGTAGCTTTATATGGTCCTTGAACTTCTGTCTGGTACGTGACAAATTATTTTAGGCAAAAGTACACATTAAGCTACTATAATAATTAGGACGAGAAGAAACACATTGGATATACATATATTGTTGATATTGTAAGCACCAAGATGTAAACAAATATTAATTTTTAATAATAAAGTTAGAAATATGTTATAAATAGCGTTAGCTTCGCAAGTACGGTGGCATTCGTTTTAAAACCAGGCAGTGTGACTTTAAACTCGAGACTGCTTTACAAAATGTTCCCCCTCTACTTCGTGTGTGCCATCATAATCGTACACTGGAAATAGTAATTCTACACCTGAAGCGAGAGAAAGTGACCAGCTCAGATCGATGTTAGTTATTACTGATTTCTTCGATCTGGTAAAGATTAGTGTCTCACACTGTAGTCCGATTACTTGCCAGATAATCCGAGATTTTTGTTGTCACCAGGGGCCGGTTTAATGAACGTTGCTTAACGCAATGATAGCGTAAAGTCGTCCGAACGAGTGCGCTGCCACAGTCGTGTGTATCGATACAAGTTATAGCTACGACGTTTTGCGGCCACGATACTTAAATTGACCGGTGTGACCGCTTTATTCTCCTCAAATATTGTTATTTACGTAATCGTAGTGTCATGTCATAGCTAAAGCAGTCTCAAGTGACCTTATAACCTCTCCATTAAAGCAGGCCCTGGTGTTGTAAAACACGCCTGGAAGAGAGCAATACTGTGATTGTCCAGCACTTTGATCGTATGACATTTGATACTGTATCAGTTGTTGCAGTTGGAACTCATTGGCCCAGCTTTGGGATGTTCTAATACATTTACAGCATGGTTAGAATATCCGAAACGAACAGTCAAAGCACGCAATCATAATGCACAATTCTGTTCATATGACGCCATAGTGGCACAATCATCTGTTAAACCAGATTGCGTTTGTAACGGATCTTTTTTCTTCCCTGCGATCAATATTGGTGACTTGCATTTTCCCAACACCGTCTGTGTTATTTAATATTGGTATCATGGGTATTTTCTGTGTTGATGGAAGTGCTAAGATTAATATGGAACATATCATTTCAATTTGAATTGCTTCCGTTACTAATTGAATACTATTAGACGTAACGAGCCGGTTCAGTGCATTTGTTATTATTGCTAGATATTGTCAAGGAAGAAAAAGGTCTTTATCGTGATATATAGCGAGGTGGAGAGATAGAGTTCATATAAAAGATCCCTTGCTACTAATCAATTCGGAGTAGCGGGTTTCCTCTATCATACTAACTCTAATTTCTGTCCTGGACAGGCAGTCGAGGTAACTGGACTGCGTGACCATAACAGAAATGCTTGATCCTTAATTGGATATACGAACGTAAATAAGTTATAACTAATTGAACACATAAAACATTGCATGGCTGAATGAGAGTAAACAACAACTGAAAACAAAATGTTTCCAAACATATCTCCAAAAGGTTATGTGCAACATCTTATATCGATGCCCACAACAGTTTGCGAGACTGCCCTCAGACTTTTTATAAATCCTTGTGGTATTCGTGACAGAGTTATCTTAGTGGCTTACTTTCATCAAAAAGATCCCACTAGACCTCTTTTCCGTCTAGGTACTTCCTGACTAATATATATATATATATATATATATAATCGTGACATTTTGTAAAATCATAAAGATCTCTCTAAACACCTCATTTTTCTTTTCATATCTGAAGTGAAAGATAATCCATCATTAGTTTCTGGTGTAATTCCAACCCCAGGGATACAACTGCTCGTCTGAAACGAACCTTGGCGAGTTTCGAACATAACTGTTAGGTCTCTTTCTTTGGAACTTGAAACCCTTTGCAGACACTCATGATTGATTATTTTTGTCACTTGAAACAAACCCTTAGGAACCATCTATCTCCGGTCAAAGTGTGTCTCCATCAACCTGATTGGCTTAATAAATATAATATTTAATAATCCATAAAGACAGCATCATATTCTTTAATTAATTAAAAAAAGATAAAAGTGTGTAGTTCAGCATAAAGTCATAACGTGAAAACTCCCAAACGTTTGTATGGTAGATATTCAGAGGCTATTTCGTTAAAGATCAATTCATTCGTTAATGTATTCTGTTTTACGCCTTTTTATCGTTTCGATGAAGACAGCGGACAAACAATATGAGGCATACTGTTCAGCTACACACTTTTGATTTCACCAAATAATATAATTTTTTAGAAAGGAAGCATATTTACATACATTCTTTGTTTAGTATGTGCCAAAACAACTGTAATATCAAAATGTAGCCAACTTGGTTTCCATGGCCACCTTTCGTTTATGTATATTAGTAGTGGCCTATTTCGTACTTGCCTTAACACCGGTTGTAGTCCAGATATTATAAACCCAGTGAATGTAAACTAAAAAAGGTACACAATGTAGGAAAAATACTTCTTTGCACACTGTGATTTAACTTGTAGTATGCTATAAATGCAAAAGTAGGAATCAATCAACAAAACTGAGTTGGAATGACAGCCGAATATTCATGGAACATGCAAACCAAGTGCATTACTATAAAGAACTCTTAGTTAATCATGATACTGTACAGGCTCTAACTAATTCAAATTGTTTAAACCAAATACGTTTGCGATAAATATTCGGAATCTAAAACCAAACTAACGTGTCAAAATATCAGACCATGTGTCTCGTCTGCATGTAGTGGAAAAGTCCTATCAGAGTTGAAGGAGTAAACATATGTTCTTCAAAGATTTGGCTGTAAATAGTACGTGCTATTTGCAATTCATAGTAATGTCCCTTCGACTCTGCATTTTACAGACATGCATTTGGATATAATGGTTTTGAAGTTTAGATTATAGAAGGAGGCCTTAGGTGACAAAAACGGTAGTGTGTTGTGTAACTCCGTGGCTTGTTTGGATCTTGCCAAAGAAATTGAGTCAATGAAATAGGAATCCTTATGGACGGTTACAAAAGCACCAATATATTGTTGCTGTGATGGTGGTATTCTTGATGAAGAGAGACTCTAGAAAGTAATTAGGAGTATACGCCACTAAAGTACGCCAATCCGTTTCAAAAGGTGTTTTCCAATAAGAACGTACTTCAAAGCCAATTTCGATCCAATGTTGCTAAACATCTCCAATGTGCCGTGAGACTTCTTTTAAAACTTAGTTTCTTCTGACAAAGGCGATGTTTCAATGTTCCGACAGTGTTACACCATAAATAAGTTCTCATATATCTACCACAATTTGTTGTTGGTAATTGTGTTGTGAAAGATAACAAAGGCACTTTAATTACCTCCTGATCTTGGAATATAGTGTTTCAGAAACAAGTTCAGACAGTTGACAAATTCTTAATGTGGGTAATATAGCCAGAAACGGACCGTGATGTGAATGCAAGATGAAATTCCTTCTTGACAATCACGGAAAGTAAATTTCACAACTTAATCCTTGCAGCAATATGTTCCTCATAATGTTGATTTGAAGTTCGTGTAGCATAGTATAGACTCATAAAGATTTTACACATCCAACTTTTGTTAACCAAAGTCACAAAAGTAAATCTATCATCACTTCACAAGGATCGTAATAAGCCTTAGCTGTGCGAAAATAAAACTCATATCTCAGAACTCAATTGCGTGACTTATGCACAACAGTATATTAGAAATGGGCAAGGTGCATGCCAAACAAATTTTGACTTTTGATCTACTGCCATCTTTGACAGCAATTTTGAAACAAAGTGAAAACTGAAAATAATGCGAACATGATCATTATTCATATTTATCCACGTCACAACTACTATTACTACTACTACTACTACTACTACCACTACTACTATTATTATTGATGTTATATCACAGGTCAAAACTTGCGAACAAACAATCAGTTGAGTTTTTGTAGAAGTTCGAAATGAAATGGTAATGTGTATGCATATCAGCAATAATGTGTGTACAGTAAATGGAATTTATCTTTGACAGCCAGGTGGAGAACTTCATTTTAAAGTTTCTTAGATAAACACTATTTTTGGGGGAAATTAAAGTAAGTAAGTAAAAATCAAACTAGCTACCTATTTACATGTTCGTGGATTTTAAATGGAATGTCTGCTTTGGCTGTGATTCACGAGTACATGCCATCTCTACTTTTTCGCAATTTTCCTTCGACCCTTCCTTGTGCAGAGATACGCACATGTCCATGTCCATGTTTTGACATTTAGATTATAGGATGTCTGGTTTATGGGAGAGAATGAAATACATAATTATGTCTATGTATTTTGATATTAACTTACACGCACACATACCAAATTGAAGAATTGTCGGTAAAATGTTCACAGCCACGTATTCTTCTTAGAACTTGTTCTTCAACAGTCACATCGTCAGACCCATCTTGTTCACCATACAGACGGTATCCATACACTCTTTTACCGCTCACTTCTAAAAATAATACCACCTACATGTATTTCTATTTTATTTTAGGCCTGATACGAATTGTTTAGAGAAGATATCTAAACACGTGCGATTCAATTTGACACGTGTTTTTCTTGTCCTATTTGCGTCAGTTTCTGTAGGAGGTACGCCACACGTTCATGCAACAAAGCATATTGGATTCTAAACATTTTGCTATTAAAACAAACGCTATTTTCAAAACAAAGGCGTTTATTTTTGCTACAACGATTCCCGTAATATCACTTTCGTAGTTCAGATGTCACACGCCTTCACATTGTTCACGAGATTGACGGGTATGTTATTTAACAGGAGTACTAAGGTCTAGAACAAAAACGTGGGACAAATAAGCTTTTAATGCATGTTTGTGGTATATTGATCTGTCAGATAATACACTATATCAGTATACTGACGAGTATAAGTATAACGATGGTTCAAATTATTTCGTTGTTGAACTACATGAAGAATATATCAAATTCCACTTTGAGAAAACAATGTATTGTTGGTCAGACTTTAATAGAGCAAAATAAATTCATTGTCTTTTTGTCTTGTTCAAATTCATGTCTGAACAAACTGATATGAAAGTCTATCAGATATATTCCATCAAAGCCATACTAAAAAATATGACAATTTGCCGATGTATTAACGTTTCATAATTTAATATAATACATACTACCATTTCATATAAGAATAAAATATGTTTCGTCGTCTGATAGTTGTGTCGCTCTGAACAGCGAATGCTACGGGGACAAAACATTCCCTTAGGGACATTACAGCAAAGTCAGAGTCAAACCAGTGACGAGTCCAGGTGTTCGAGAAAGTTGAGTGTATCCTTCCTCACCAATCGTAAGCCTAGCAGATTTACAGATTTTTATTAAACAACACTCAGACACGTTTTGCTTGTATCAGATATAATATGTGTTAATAATGCATCATATCGTGAAATACCTTTGAATTCCTACAACAAAACTGCTTGAACCTTCAGCAGGCATGGATGCTATAATATCTATGGTTTAAATACTCGAATAATGATTATTATTATAAGATCCGTGCATAGAGTATGGATTACCATCTAATTTTATCTTATAACAGATTATTACTTAACATTTAATCAACATTTAGCCCCATTCTAGTTTCCGTCGCATACAATGAAAAACATCTTGCAATTTCCTAATAACACAGACATTGATTTACCATTCGCGAAACTTAACGGGTCATTTGGGTGGAATCAACCCCACCGCCTATCGCACGTCGTGTGGACGTTATACCACTGTCACATCAGTTGTTTCTAGTCACTTCTCCTCGTTCTTTCTTCAGGAGCGGGGTGTAGCTCAGCGGTAGAGTCTAAGGATCGAACCTCCTCAGGGGACCCGTTGGGTTATTTCCCGTTCCAACCAGTGATACAAGACTGGTCCATCAAAGGCCGTAGTATACTATCATGTCTAGGAAAGTGCACATAAAAGATCCCTTGGAGTTATTCGAAGAAAAGTAGCCTATTTGGCGGCAGCGGGTTTCCTCTGAGACCAAGTGTCGATAAAACCGCTGATCAATAATCAATGTGTTCCAGAGGAGGTGTCGTTAAACAAACAAACTTTATTTTTAGGTCAACGGTCGTAGGTCCATATCAAATATTAGTGAAACTGATCATTTTGGTTTAATTTTTTAACTCTATTGTGGATTTAAATAGTGCACTGTCAAGCGAACAAAGTTGTATTTCGTGTTCTTGCCTAATTTCAAGGTTAAGGTCAACATAATGTGTCTTTCAAAATTGCTTCTTACCCATTTTACTTGCTAACATTAAATGCTTTACTTACTATCAAGCATTTGCACTACTCTCCTGCAGTATTTCTATGTCCAGTGCCCAGCTAGTGTCGCCAAGTCCGTCATAGCTATGCCCGACGTCTAGATTATTTAGTTTTGGTCATTTCCTATGTGCATATCGCTCCATTCAAAGTGTGTATTCGAGCTCGATGCCAAAATAAATTAATTGGACATTACTTCCTGCAATCACTATTTGTATTGGCAGAATATGCAGATAAAGCCAAATATCCGCATAGTACGTAGGAGGTATGCTCTTTCAAAAAGTTCTATGGTAAACATTCAGCGGCTACTTTATGATATGAGGCATCATTGACAAGCGGCTATTTTAAATAAAAAGTGAAAATATTATATTATAGAATGCATTAATGTTTGCAAACACATGGTATTATAACCGTTTTGGTTTTGATTCTTATTCAGGGATATGCATCTGACTATGTTAATTGTTTTGTCGTTCAGATTTCATTTGAGGTTATATAAAAAATACTACTACATGTATACGTATTATGATAAATGTTTTGTTACAAAATCGTGACCAACATAGAATTAGTTTGGCTCCACTAGAAACATGGTTGTTTGATCAGGATAATGTATACATTATGCATGTACAGACATATGTAGCATTCAGAGCACAAAACGTCAAAACACCGTCTATAACTCACTCAAAGCAATATCAATTTAAATCGTTTGTTTTCAAGCCCGAGTATAATAGACAGTGTGATTGATAGCAGTAGTGGTGTGACGCCGAGGTGACGGCTTAAGCAATTGCTACAAATGTGATGAATATGTAAGTGAGTCACGAGATATATTGCAATTACGGACAAAGACTATTCCATGTGTTTTCAACAGACCGTCACCGCCATCTTTCGTGAGAACACAATCGGATAAACGCATTTGTAAAATTAATCCACCAACGCGACATAACGGAAGTGACGATTGTAGACTAAAAGCAATATTTCCGGTGTGATAATCATCAGATTTTGCGTTCACGCGAAGAGATGCTCGAAAACTCATTGCAGTATTGGATCCGATAGATCCCGTATGTCTCTTGGCCGTGAATGAATGTTTAATGTATTGTAGAATGGTTGGCTCCCAACAGTAGGTTTCGCACTGTGAGCATGATGGGCAGAATATGGGTTTCAGTTTATGACAGCCTTCCCGCGCATAATGTAAAATCAAGATGTTTGTGTTAAAGAGACTCTCCCGTTTTTATGATGGATGACACCCCACATGCGCATCTAATAATTATGTAACATATTTCTGGCTAATAGAGCATTATTATTTATTAAAATTTACATTAAGTTACCTTTGATAATATATGTATATTCAATATGTTGGGGTGAAATAGTATAGCTCTTGCACGTTTGCTTTAAATAATTTAGTATAATACAAATTATTTTAGACAAGAGTACACAGATAATGCTATTTGTAAGATATTTCTGGCTAATGGTGTATTTTTTATTATTAAAATTAATTTTTACTTACATCTTATTGCTATGAATATCAATACATGTGCATGTATATCCAATGCATTTGTGGACAGTTTGTGAATAACTAAAGCAGTTCTAGACAACAGTTCACAGAGAAAACTATGTTAAATTTGGGTATAAGACTTATAGGCAAGAAACTGGTATCTCCATGGACACTAATTATGCTCCACTGTTAGCAGATTTATTTTCCTATGCATATGAATGAGAATTTCTAACTAACGTGGTGCAATCGAAACAAATGGATCTAGCTAAGAAGTTCAATTTCATTGTTACGATGTAACTGGGTTTTTTTTACGCGATATGTATATTTTTACTACTGTAAGGTCATCCGTGACTGAACTGAGTCGTTCTGGTAGATATTCAGACGCCCTGTCTTGTTGAAGTTTAGCAGACGTGTATGTGGCGTTCCGAGTTACTTCCTGCCTGCCAACACACACACGTCACACACGAACCAGAAGCTGATTACAGATTTCTAGCATTTCGGGGTTTTTTTTCTTTCCTGCTTACCAATTGCATTTGTCTATAAGTCTTCATTGCCATTGTTAACATTTCAATACGTTATTCATAAGTGCTACAATTGAGTCTTTGAACTGTTTACTGCTTGGTCAATCTCTGGAAGTCAATAGGAACCGAACGTTAGCAAGATCAATGTCCGTTAACAAAGAAACCATTAATTTGATGCTTCCATACAAACTGTAAAAGGAAACTGTAAATAAAGTCTTGTTTATTGTTGGATGTTCATGACCGCGGAACTTGGTGAGAGGTAAGGGGTAGATGCAGGGGCCATGCCCCTTCCCCTTCACTTTTCAGATTTTTTGATCAAAACGGGTTTTTTTAATAATATAGTTTTCAAAATATCACAACCATTTTAAATACAACCATTTTATTTCAGTCTGGTCTTTACATCAAAACTACTAAAACGTGCGAAATAGGTCAAAGTTGGATAATGCATCAGATTATCATCTTTGACGTTGATTCGTCATATCACGAAATAACTTCCAAATTATCGCCATAAAGCTTTTTGAAAGTTGTCACCAGGCCATAAATGATTTAATCCTGATTAAAATAATGTTTAGCCAGGAGGACATGCCGCTGTTTAAACGTGGCATAATGAGCATTCTGTATAGTATCAGATGAAATGTTGCTCCATATAAAGTGGAAATTGACTGTTGGGAAGTTGAAGTCGTCCTGTTATCGTATACCTTTGTATAGAGGCTAGCTGCGCCTTTTTGTATTTCTATGAAGGTATATAACAGATAGTCTACTTACCGTGTTTTCTATTCTGGTATAATTGAAAGATTATAAATTATTTTAAAAAAGGAAAAAGACTTTTAGTGATATTTTCACTATTAAGACATACTCTCCAAAGAATGGGCATTTGGAGAGAGGTTAGGTTTATTATTTTTATTTGTATACTAATGAAGCAGTGACATCGTGAATGACCCGAGTGACGCCGTACACAACGACTGTTGTATATAGAATTGTTATCACATAGCAATATCACGCACGTTTGTGTAATACATTTTAGTTTGAGTATAGTATTTTTTACAGCTGACTTGTAGCCTACCTGTACAATATAATTATTGTTTAATATTGCACGCGTAGATATCCTCTACGTCATTGACTAGTAAAATAATTGATTGACACGCGTTGCTAATTTTCTGTCACAGGTCCGCTTATTAGATAGATACACAAAAGGGTAGAGCAACACGTGTTGATCTAGTAACGTCACATATTATGTATACCCATAGAAACTGCGATACGAAAGCCATATAATAATGACGATAATCCAAACGCATGGACATTGCACTGATTGTTATTTCAGTAGCAAACAATCTGCTTCTGGCAGACGTACATCTGTGGACTGTCTACCAAATAGTAATAGTTGGTCAGTGACACGAAAGTAGTATCGAATAGCAGACATTTTAATTATCGGGCGGATTTTGCGCCTTTGTCGGTGTATTAAGACATACAATTTTATGTTGTCGAGTTTAGTTGCCTGTAATAGATTCCTTTTAACCAAATATGCTGTAGGTCTTCATATGAGTGGGGTGTACTTTTTATTTCTTTATAGAGACACGGCGTTACCGCTAACCGTTAGCCCCATTAACCATTTCACAGAGAACGATAAAGTCCTTCACTTTTTGAAATAGTTTTAAATATGTTACTAATGGAAGCATACTTCCAATGACACAAAACTGTTATTGATTTTATTCGATTTTTGTACTTGAAGTGACTGCATCAAAATAAGTGTGAAGCTCAATATGACAGGAGATAACCCGACGAAATCAGACACTTCTAAGATCTCAAGACTGCTCTGTTACAATTTAGAGGAGAGAAAAATATATAATTCGTAAATGTAAAACATCGGTGTCATTGAATATTTTCATCATGTATCATTCCTATTTGGTTAGTTATAACTTATTTACGTGCTTATATCCAATTAAGGTGTAAACACGTCAGTCATGGTCAGCTGCAGATCAGCTGCATGGACTCCTTGTCCAGGACATCTGCCATGGGCAGGAGACTTGACATAAGTCAAAACTTGTGCCCATGATAGACGTGCCTGAACCTTTAGTGGATGTGGGCACGTTAATAGAGTTTCCGTTTCTGTCCAGGACAGAAGTTAGTGTTAGTATGCACTTTTCCACAGACAGGACTGTACATACCACGGCCTTTGTTAAACCAGTTGTGGACACTGGCGGTTGTAAGTTGAGACTTGCGGAGCACCCGCTATGGGTTAGAGACGCTACTTACTAGGATTTTTGTTAAATACATATGCCACGAATGGGATTCGAATCCAGTACCTACCTATCTGTCCTTGACAGGCAGTCGAGCCAGCTGGAATTCGTGTCTAGGACAGACGTGCTTGAAATTAATTGGATATAAGCACGAAAATACGTTATAACCCACTAACTACGATCGTTATGAGCGCAATGGTTTATATTTAATAAATCATGCGATAATGTCCAATGCTCAGGGAGAGGAAGATCTATGCTGAGCAAAGTCAATTTCGCCTCGCATGACGTACTTGAAGATTGTAAGTTCAAGCTAATAAAATAGCCAGCCAATAGATTCTCCCACATACAATGAGTGTGACGTCATATTGACCGAGCAACGTAATTTTGAACACTTCCCGTGAGGACTGATGCTATTCTTGTTACTACACATAGCTAATATTATTACATTGTGATACCATTTTGTAATATATATTAGTATGCCTCTTTTGTCGTAAATGTCGATCAATCTTGTCTTTCATTTTAAGGTGAATGCTCTCCCAGTATAGTGTAGATACATATGATACCATTATGAACGCTGTGTCATTGGCGGACGATGTTATATACGTCTGTTACTCGTTGGTGTTTTGACAATATTGGTGATGTTATTCATGACACCATAATAATTAATTATTCATTTTCATTTTCATGTTTAAAAAGCAACGACAGCATTTATTATAAATGATCGAAAAAAAGCTTTTTAATGAATATAACGTTACATTAAGCGGTGTGTAATTGAACATCCTGGTAAACGTAATGCATCATGACTGTAATTTAACCGCGTCAATAAGTAACTTTTAATAATGCCAATCGTTCTGAGTGTCCACCAGGTAAAACCTGTGGAAAACGGTAGACTATAAGGAAACCAACTTGACACTAAGCTGATACAATCCTGGTAGATGTGTCAATACATCTGTCACTTTCCAGTTCTATAGAGCAGTTCCATGTAACAGCATTACTGCAACATTAAATAAGCACAACAGCAGCAGCAGCAGCAGCAGCGTTCAATAGAAACAAGATGGTGAAAAGTAAACATAATTATACAAACCATTGCCAGTTGCATTATGATCCTTCTAAAATCACGAGTGCGTCACTAATGCGAGAATTAGAAACCGGAAGCAGCTTAAATTTCATAGTAACCTCAACGACGAGGCCTCTAGTTGAAACAAGTCCAAGGCTCGTTCATACAAATGTAGATCTAAGCGACAAAACATTGATATGGCTAAATGCGTATCTCTGAACAGGGAATAATAATTGTCGAAGGGATATTGTGACAAAGTAGAGATGGCGTGTACTCACGAATCACCGCCAAGACAGTGATGATATCAGGTGTTCGCGAAAGTTAAGTGTATGCTACTTCACCCGTGGCACCCGACGTAAGCACAACAATATATTATTTGTCCGCTGTCTTCATTGAATTAACAAAAAAGCGTAAAACAGATCAAAGTAAGGTATTGCATCAGGGTCTTATCGTGAAACGTCTACTAAATAATTTTTTTAAAGATTTCACCAGTCCATGAAAGGCAATGCGTTGCTTAAAATCTACATATAAATTATAATGATCATACCCAAAATTATCTCAGAAGCTGTGATATGTAGACACAATATGCTGGGACAGATGAAATAGAAGGGAAGCTGACGATTCACAAAAAGAGAACAATAATCTTCATGTGATAAATACATCTATGTTTTAGGTAATAGATGTTATTATTATAATTAAACCATTGGTATTGTTATAAAAAAAGGAAGTGTCTGCAAGCTAATAAGAATACATTAAAGTTCTATGGCTGAAACATGCTAATGTCTATTTATATGGTCAGCAAAGTATGTATACATATTTAATGTAACTATTTGTATATAAATACAACTATTTTATATAAATACAACTATTTTATAACTATGAATGTTATCTATACTGTATTATATTATGACACAGGTGTCATATTGTTATTAACCTTTTGTTTCGTACGTATCCTTCACCAGTAGTTCAGTCTAATGACGTGAGGGCGGATTAAATCACGCGGTAAATGGACCGGAAATAGTTCCAATCATCCACACCATTTAGCACGTGACCACCTATAACTTATTGTCCATCTACGGAAGCAGGATTATTTGCTGGAAAAGGTTCTTCTATCCAGAGATGTAATGATACTAATGTACAGGGATGCATGTGGATGACAAAAGATGCAGTATATACTTGGAATATTTAACCCGATGAATGCTCAACCCCCGGCACTATCAACGATAACCGTCTATTTTCAACCACTGGCACGCACTGCCTGCCTGAAATAGAGACATTTCAATAAATTAATGCAGTGGTCGCAATTGGGTGGGATGATCCGACAAACAATGCCTGCGAGAGACTTTGGCTGCAACATCGGTTCGGTCGGCCGCCAATTGTGAACGTATTGTAATTATTGTATCTATAAATATTTTCGCTTTGACTTGCATGTTATAGTATTGTGATGCTGAGGATGCATAAACAATATTATTACAAGTATTTTTATGACACTATGTTTTTCAATCCAAATTTGACCACAACGACCACCTATTATTTGCAAACTAAACAAGTTTTTTTACAAAGCTCTACGGCCATCCGTGGAGCAGTGAATAGTGCATCGGAATATTTTTTCTGGAATCCAAAGTAAAAGTTTAATTCGGAAGTCGGCGTTCATATCCTAAAGAGGGGATCGTACCATAGTTAGTGCAGGTAAAACCCTTACCACTTACAAAGCATTGTTTGGTGTGTTTTCAACCTGTAGTTTGGTGTCTCGGAAAGTCATTTTGGACCTGAAAACAATCAAAATATAAATACAGCCATTCAGTAAGTGCCGTGTCTGCACTAAATGGTCGACACAGCGAGACACGAACACGAAAATATTCCCGCTGATTTCAATGATAATTACAGAGTGTCTGAATGCAAACATGTGTTCGTCCCAAGACTATTTCCTGGAAACAGATCAATGTGTCTCCTCGCTGTCATCTTCGTCTTCAAGTCAAGTGATAAGAAGCAACTTAAACTACTGCACCGCCAAAACAAATTCCATTAACAACAGACTAATGGCTGTTTTTGGCCAACGGCTTAACTATAATGTTACTGCCCAAAGACTACATTAAAGTTATTGCACAATGACGTATTGGTTAAAGTCTTAATATAGTGTGTGCCTCAACGTGTCAATTTATATCATTTATCAATTCTCTTATTGATTTTTGTTTCTATGATCTAATCTATCGTATATGTCAGAACAGAACAGAACAAAACTTTATTACACTCAGGCCGCTATTCATTAGTGTTCTTTTTTAATGGTCTAATTGATGATATTTATCAACAACTTTATTGATGTTGCTTGGCAATGGTCTAACTCACTGGTGTAATTTATCAACGCTTGCTGTGTTCTTTGTCGATAGTCGAGTTGACATTGACTGTCTAATTTGAGTTGATGTCACTAGTCAGTTTCCTAATTCATGTTATTTGTCATCTGTCTAATTGATGATAATTGTACAACGATTATATTTGTAAAGCGCCCAGTTTATATCATTAGGCAGCATTTGTTGCATTTTGCTAGGAATTCTGTACTCTTTTGAGTCTATAAACACTAATTTAAGAATACATGTAATAGATCCGTCCGCCATGTTGGTACATGCATTACTGACAAGACAAGACAAGACAAGACAAAACAAGACAAGACAAGACAATATTTATTTTCAGTTGTTCAGGCCACATGACCACAAAGAACAATGTCAGTTCGCAATAGTTGTGCGCTCATTAATGATGTGTATAAATTTTGTTAATAAATCGTGTTACTAAAATACCACAGCATAATTAAAAATTATGTGTTAATTATAATAAGTGTATTGTTATTAAAGTTTGTTACTAAAATATCACAGCATATGTGGTAATTATACAGGTAGGTTTCTTTTTAAATATAAAGCAATACTCAT
>JAUTCZ010061159.1:0-18219 GCA_032273805.1 Melanodrymia brightae | reverse complement strand
ATTGTTTGTTGGTATTAATAGAATCTCAAGCTACTGTTCTCTCTGTAACATGTAGACCATATTATTGTTTGTTGGTATTAATAGAATCTCAAGCTACTGTTCTCTTTGTAACATGTAGACCATATTATTGTTTGTTGGTATTAATAGAATCTCAAGCTACTGTTCTCTCTGTAACATGTAGACCATATTATTGTTTGTTGGTACATGTATTAATAGAATCTGAAGCTACTGTTCTGTTTGTAGGGTGTCGACTTGTTCTCGGCTAAGATCAACATTGAGGTTCAGTGGGCAAGTGAAGCTGTCATCGCTGCCATAGAGCGTAACGGTGGCTACATCACGACACGCTACTTCGATCCTGCTTCCCTGTTTGCAGTCGTCAATCCTGAGCACTTCTTCAACAAGAGTGTTCCCATCCCACGGTGCAAACTGCCACCTGCAGACGCTATCCAGTTCTACACAGATCCAAAATTCCGTGGTTACCTCGCTGATCCAGAAGAGGTAGAGAAGGCGAGGTTCGAACTAGCTCAGAAATATGGCTACACACTGCCAGACACAAGGACAGATCCAAACAGTGAAATGTTGCAAATGAGGAAAGATCCTCGTCAGATATTTTTTGGATTGTCTCCAGGATGGGTGGTTAATCTTAAGGATAAAGTTGTCTTAAAACCCAAGAGTGAAGAATATCTGGATTATTATGCATCATGATACTGATCTAGTATCTTTGTCTGAGTAACAGTGCAGTGAGGTATGTTTGACTGTACTGGTAGAGTGCTGATTGGTTTATCTCGGTCTTGCTGATTATAAAACAGTACAGCGTGTGTAATATGTGGATTATTATGCATCATGATCATGTATAGACAGATGATACCTGGATGATTATAAAACTAGTGTGTGAGACCTGAATGTTCACATAATATATATAATTTTATGTGAGATTAAACTTTTAAGATTGTAATTGTTTTTTATATTTTTATTATTGTGACACACAATGCAAAGTTTAATAATAATTTGGTCATTGGATGTCAAATGCACCATTATATTGATCACAAAAGAAACCTGATTCCGCCACATAGGCTACACTTACCAAATAGCAACATTGGATATGTTATGTGTACTTTCCTAGACCTACTCATTTTGAAGAACTTGTTTGATTGGGATTATTGGTTTGCAGTCTAAGTGGCACTTGTAGAACTGAATTGCATCAGTGTTAAGTGTGGGTAGGAGACTGTTTTCAATCAGGGGAGAAATCTTATCTAAAAAACCCATTAAATTTATTTAAAATGAGTTGCAATGTTTTCAAGCTTCAAGGTGGAATTCAGCAATCCCATCAAAAACTCAGTTATTTTCAGTCCGTGAATCACACCAATTCACTTTTGTCAACTCCCATGAAATTTATATATTATCTGATTATTTTTTTTATCAAATGTGTTCTACTTGGTTGATTTACACAGACAACGATAAAAGCGTAGAAGCTCAACATTGTAGTCCTGTTCGTGGCAGACGTGCTTCCCTCATAATCACATTCAGACATGTTCATCCGAACCACGCCATGGGATTTTTTAAAGTCCACTGGGTCCACTATTCTAAATAAACTTTATTTTTGTTATTGAAAATGCACTTTAAAGAAAAGAAACCTGTAGAGAATTCTATATGTACTGACGTGGTGTGAATTAAATTTGGTCTGAATCCCAATAGCCAACAAGTAAAAATGCAATTAATGAACATTATAATCAATTTTTAATAACATTATTCTTGTCTGGTTATAATAGACCTAACTAGAAAGCCATAAGAAATTTAAAACTCTGTTATGTTCATTTATGGACTAGTGAAAAATGATATACCCATAGGAAAACTATTTTTAGCTTCGGTCCATTTTACTGAAAAATATTCGTATCGAACCATGTGATACAAAATGTCACAACGTACTGAGTACCTGGAAAGTTGAAACGGTGTCGCTAATGGTAGTGGATAGATCTGTATATCAATACGTTTCGATGTCTGTAACGCGAATTTATAGGGTTTTTTTTTTTACTTTACATTTCGACAGACAATTAATTTAATATAAATAACATGTAAACACTATATTCCTAAAATTGTTAAATTCTATAACATGTTAGTTTTCGGCCTATTCCATTTGATTTTATTATATATAATGGGTGGAGCCCTATTGTTAAAATACATAGTTTATAGTGCATAAAATATAAATTAAAACGTAATGGTTTAATGTTGTAGCGAACAAATTGAAAGAAAATTCACGTAAGATGGACGGGTCCTTTAAAATACATAATTTCTTTCTAAATGCGAACATCATAAACAAAAGATAAACGTTTGTTTGTTTAACTACACCACTGGAACACATTCATTAGTAATCAACGGCTATTGCTTATCAGACATACGATTTATCGACACAATTGTCTCTGAAGAAACCTACTGTCGCCTCATAGACTACGCTAACCAAATATTGGCCCTTTTCATATACAACAACGCGGCCTTCGATGACCAGTCATGTATTACTGGATGGAACGGGAAATAATCAAATGGGTCCACTGAGGAGAATCGTCCCTTCGATCTCTCCAACCTCAGGCGTTCGTTCTGGCACTGAACCATGGCCTGCTCATATCGCAACAATAATTATGGCAGCAGTATATTCCTTACCGGTCGACTGGATTACAGTCACCCATATCTGACGTCCAAGTATAATCGTGGGAATCGGATTAAAGTCAGAAGTTTGTTTTGGATGGAAACAATATCGAGTGATAATCAGAAAATATGGCCAAAAAAAATCAAAAATCCGTGAAAGGTGAGAAAAAAATAATTACCGGTATTATAGAGGATAGTTATCGAGTGTCAATAATTGTCAGAGTTGAAAAAAAGTATAAAATCGGAGGCTTTGGTCTAGGATTTCAACCCTTTTATAGCCAAAAAATGCAATAAACACGTGATTGATGCATCCCTTGATACAGTTGACAACTAGATTGATTACAGACACTGGCAAAAAAAACCGAATTAAATCTAAACAACGAAACATTGACAAGACCAAATGCGTATCTCTGCACAAGGCAGAATCGAGTGGACATTACGACAAACTTTAGATTGCATGTACATGTACTCATGAATCACAGTCAATCAGTGATGATACCCAAGTGTTCGCGAACGATGGGCGAATCCTACCTCACCGGTCGTAAGCACAGACATATTGTTTGTCCGCTGTCTTCATCGAAACGAGTAAAAAGTGTGAAACCAGGTTAAAGTATAGTATTATCTGTGTCCATGGACGACATAACTCCGATGACCCTACTTCTTGGACAGAAGGACATGGTATTGCGTAAAACTCTTCATATAGTGAAACTCAATATGCCCTAAAGTATCTCAGAAATTGTTATACTTTTATGCTGTAGTATATAAAATTTTGTTCAACAAATACCGGTAAAGGAAATCGACTATTAGACAGTTGAAGTCATCCCTCGTATCGTATAACGTTGTGTAGAGACCTGTGTTGTTTTGAATCTTTGTGCAAAGATCAAGAAATTAAACAGATGTTCTTCTTTGTGTAGTTTCCTTTATTTCCAACTTAATGGGTAATAGAAGGTGATCTGTTATCCTGCAATTAAGAAATGATGTACGATCATCAATATAGTGAAAACCTGAATGTCTTGTGGAGATACCGGTTCCCCGAAAGATAGTTATATAACTATATATCTTCGATCACTCTTTTTAGTTAGAAATGCTCAGTTGATTAAGGAATGAAGTTTTTCGTTATGGTAGTCGTGGGGCATTGTAGTGTATAACGCTGAAACATCGAACGTTTTAGCACAGGTCGACTTGGATCTTAAAGCTCAAAGAGACAGGACAACAACATTCAAACAAGTCCTGGTCATCATCAAGGCCAAGCAAATGTCCAAATGAATCCAACATCACCTATGCTACAAAAAGGATGATCCTTTAACAACAACCTGATATAGAATCCGAACAAGTAGCAATATTCCGGCTGCGAACTGGCCAGTGCTCCTTCGAAGCTACGTTTGCGGTAAAGCTATTAAAGGAAATCGCTCACCATTTTGGCGCGAAATTATACGATCACGTGACAAGGGTGTGAAGCGGGTTACAAGAGACAACACTCCGCTTGTCCATAATTGCATACATATAACTATTACTTGATTGTTAACATCAACAGAAATGTCATTATATTACGTTAAATTGTGTACATCGTACGAATACGTCGCCAGCTCATTAGTTCGAACATTTCTACGGTCACGCTATTGTCTAGGGATGCAGCAGAGCGGAAACGTTTGGCGCAAAACTTTGTGACTGAGAGTCTGTACCCGATCTGTGGACTGTTGGCGCACAGCAGTAGACTCGTACGGGAATCAGATGATACCATCAAGGAGATTGGAAGAAAAAGAATACATGTATGTAAACTATTTGTCAATGACTTAGGCGTGGATAATGAATAAACTACACTCTCCTACTCGCGTGTATGAACCTTATTTTAGAAATATCGTGTGGCACTCGTACTCACTTTACGTACATTCTATACCAAAATCAATGGCACAGACTAGTATGGAATATACACTGACAAGCTTGAGGCGAAATGACTATTAATTAATATCATAATTACTTATATGGCTGCATAATGGGTATTTGTTGTCGCTGACGTGCAGCTGTGTCTAGTTGGCCTCGGGTGCAGGAACTTATGTTTGTCTAATGACGTTACGCTACATAAGCCGGCTGTTATACTTATGCCTACTTATCGGCTATATACCAGACTCCTCCCCTATCTGCCAATCACCCCCAAATGAAGAGAACGGTTTTTAAAGAACCCACGAACACTCGAAGATGTAAAAAGTTCAATAGAACACATCGTTCGCTCCTTGTCTTTTTATATACAAAGAATCCAGCTTGAAATTTTAATGGGTTATAGTTATTTCAACATGGTTTTCATCGCATCAATTTCCTGAGAGTGGACAATGTCAATTAGTTTGGTTGGCTGCTCACATTTACTGCGGATCCGTTCACACGTGCACCTACATTTTAAAGCATTTCACACTGTTTTAAACGCTGTTTGAAAAGTAAAATGTTTTCCTTACGCATGGCGAGATTCACGAGAAAATGAACCAGTGGTACAAAACATGACATTGTCCAAACGCTTAATGCTTGAATATGCAAGCCAAACGAAGCTTCCACGTGCATTAGGCCGCCATTAGGATGGCTTCGGGAGTGTCGTGTTGGTTTTGTCTGGTCACATAAACCCGGAGTGTTGAAGCGTGTGATAGGATCACTTTGAACATGAGTTCCTTTTGTTGTACACCCGATGAAGGTTTTACCTCAGTGGGCCTTATTAGGAAAAGAAATGAACGTAATATAATACCTGCTTTGCAAAGCGAAAAGTGATTCAATGAGTGCGGAAAACCTGGTGTCAACAACTTTACTCTGACCCTTACTATTTAAAAGACTTCTTCTGTAAATATGATCAGGAATATTACCTGTATTTTAGTTGTTACCTGGTCGCTCTGGGCTGTTGTCGCGGTCAGGTGATACAAACGCTTAACTGACAGCAGCAATTTTAGCACCTGTCTGTTTCAGTAAATATTTCTTTCATTAAGTGAGAATATATCAAATATTTTGAATGGGATAGACCGATTTAGCATTGTGCGTTTAATAGTTTAGTGGGGGATTTTGCAATTATCTCATGTACTTCAAATTTGCATTGAGTTGTCTTTGGAAGTATCTCATGTACTTCAAAGTTGCATTGAGTAGTCTTAACGCGCATACTTAATAACGAACTTAAAGGTAGCCTCCCGTGTGTTAAGATGGATGCAACCGTACAAGCGCATCTAAAGTATGTGTAACATATTTCTGGGTAAAAGAACTTTTTGTTTTTATTAAAATTAACATGTACTCACATTTTATTGTCTGTTTTTACGTCGTACGAATAAGTCCACACGCAACCTAATAGTTCGAACACTTCTAAGAGTATTGCTATTGTCTGCAGATTCAGCAGACCAGAAACGTTTGGCGTCAATGGTGGCGTTTGTGGGTCTTTAATGTATCTTATAAGTAACTAGTGTTATACACAGTAAGCTGGCATATTTACTAGTATTTGACTTGTTTATTGATTTCCCATACCTAGTTTTTGATTTCTTTTTAATCAACATAATCTTTATTCACGGTTGAGAACATTAAAAATCTGACAACGTGCAAATGAATCTTGTCTACTACATGCCATTATAACAGATAAGTTTAAATACTAGTACATGTATATTGGCAAAAATTAATAATGTTTCGAAAAGAGTGATGAAATTTATATCTAACAGCTACCACTAAGTTTTATCTAATACAAATTAAACAACACTCTCAATGTTTCGAATGCTTGTATAATACAAACGTCGTCTTCAGGAGACTGACGAAGTTTGGAACTCTGTAATGTTTAGTACTAATCACGAAAGATGACACTAAAATGACATTGATTGATCGTAGATATATCATCAATTTTAATTAATTAATGATCGTGACACCAGGGCATGAACTCAGGGTGACTATTCACATTGGTTCAATATGATCTCACATGTCGGCACTGATTTATTTTAATTTATGACGTGTTATTTAATATATTGGAAAGATAACTTACTATGATGTATAACATGTGCGTCAGTCATATTATTACATTTGTAATACGCAATAAATGATGTTTATATTTTTGTGCTGAGGAAGTGTTTTAACATGTATTCGTTCTTTAATTAATTAATTAATTAATTTAGTTATTCATTCACATGCGTCTGCGTTTTCATGCCTGTATAGTTCGCATGTAGTTGTACCTATCTTGAAATAAATATCTATAATATACTACATTTACTTTTTATTTTATATGTAAACCTCAGTCTGTCTGTCTGTCTGTATGTCTGTCTATTTGTTTGTTTCAGTCTGTCTACCTACCTGGGATGTTGTTGTTCCTATTTGTGTTTATGGTGCACATGTCTAAAACAAATTATTGCTCCACACAATCAACTGGGTTTCAAATCATTGATGGTAGGCGAGGAAGACGGCCTGATTCCATAGTCCGCCAAAGCATGTATTTATGGTTGACAGGATGCATCAACCACTTTCCTCATCCAATACGTCGCCCTGTCTTGGTTGACTGCTTGTTGAATCAGCTGGATTAGTTTCCATGGGGGCCTTTGGAGAAATTTAGCAGGTTGAACGGTTGTTTCTAGCAGTGTGGACTGTAGGGAAATCGCTGGACCCCCTCTTGTGGCGGCAGTGGATCCGTCTTGGCTCTCTTCGTAGGTTGGGTTAGTGTCACCCGCCCAACAGGACATACCTTGCTTACCTTCATCACATATTATTAATATACACGTATTATTTAGTGATGACTATCTGTGTTCTAGTGTTTTTTATATTGAGGGAATAAAATTATTTGTTAAAAACGGAGGTCTATATCTACCCTAAACTATTGGTAGGTTATACTAAAAATACTTGTTGGGGACTTTAAAGCCGAAATAGAGCTACATTTTCTCTGTTTGGGGTTCACGATGGTATTTGCTAGAACGTGAGTAGTTAGTATCTGTGGGTTTTTTTTATAGAATTTAATTTTATTATTAATTTTAACCCATTTTGTTATACGACGTTACCGGACATGCATTCTTATCGCCCTTGCGATCTTTTTACACCTGTTTTTAATTATGTTTGGTTTGTGCATGCTTTCTTTACCAATAATGTGATAAGTTTATACATCTTTAACTGTTTTAACCATGTACGTATGAGTACGCGTTTCTAGTGTGTACCTTAAACGCTAAAGTCATAAAATAGTCAACATTTTATCTTCGCACAAGGCAAAGTTGCATGGATAAAGTGACGATAGCATGCATAGACGGATCATAGCCAAAGCAGTCATGGCAAGTTTCGTTCAACTAGTCGATACTTGGTGCACAACCTATTACATGGTCATTAAAATCACTCTAATTCTTAACTGAACTTGGTTCTTCCGTTAAATGGAACGGTAAAATGACATGAAATAAAAGCTTATAATATAATATATATACGTATGCAGTCGGCGGAACTAGGGATTCTATTATTGGTTTCTTATAATATGTATTGACTGTTTCAGTGATCACAGACAGTATAACAATTAGACATCGTATAATATTCAGTAACGATCGCGGGAAACAGCTCAAACTGTTGTCTTGGTTATAAACCGTATTAACGGAACTATTAAATACATTTTTTTAAATTGCTCAATATCTATGTTATAAATGTTCATAATGACGAGTCGTTTAAATCCCTACATTAGATTGTAAGTATAGCTCTAGTAGTATATATAAATGGTAAATTTGTATAACTTCTAAAAACAGAAACAATTATATTAATTTTGAATATTTCTCAATTTATATCAACATAGGGCCTATACATGTTATTCAAAGATCAAATACTGTTGCGTTGCCAAATGTTGTATAACCCAATTAAAAAACATTTCGGTGGAGTGTTCTTAGAAAATCATTATATTTAAATCTATTTTATCCTATAAAAATATGTGTTAATATGTTTTCTCTGCGCAGAGATACGAGACAACCCATTAAACAGAGATAGAACATAGTTTTACACGGCATTGTAGAAGTGTTGTTCGTGCAATCTGCGCAGCCAAGTTGCACTAGTCGGGAAGGCGTGTCACTCCAAAATCAATATAGTTATCAGTAAAGGGCGGGGTTAACGGAAAGGTCGCTCTCCCGTTGGTTAGTCATGATCACATCACCGCGCCCACCTAGAGGCAGTGCCAGTGCAGCATGCGCCGACAGATGGTAGTTTCATGAGATAATGTGGTCTGTGTTTGAAGTTTAGTCTAGGCTCAACCATATACAGCTAATCTGCGGGGATGTGGTATTTTCTTCGTTAAAATCACTTATAAGAGTAATCAAGCACACTAACAATGTTATGAGATTAACGGCAGTTAATATTTTAAAAGAAAAATGAAGAGTTTAACCCTAAAGCAGTTTTAAAATTAATTGGCTTGTTCGAGAGTTACGTTTCTCATTTAATTAGTTTTAGCACGCGCTAAATAACATGCGTATCGCCCACAGTGTATATCTTTACTTCCCGTCTCTGTGGCTATAATATCGCCATCACCAGTGATATTAGTATTAGTAGTAGTATTAGGATATCATAGGATGTGGTGTAGTATTATAGGTTGAGGTATATAGTGATATGACAGGGTGTTGTGTAACCATTATGACAGGCCCGTAGCCAGAATTTTGAGTAGGGGGGTGTTCTTTAGGCTTATCTTGAGGCATGAAGTGCCTCAAACGAGGGTGCGATATAGAATTTTTTTTTAATATTGAAAAAAGCAATCACCGATATGAGGGAGTCAATCGACACCGCCCCCACCCCGGAACCCCCTTTGACTACGGGCCTGCCATAGGATAGGGTGTGATGTAGTATAAATAGGGTGTGGTGTAGTCATCTATGGAGGGTGTGGTGTGTTCTAAGGAATTGGATCGAAAACTCGCCCGGCCGGTAAAACATTAATGGGACGCATTTTATCAAATTCTATTGAATCATGTTTTCTGCTAACTAAGTCTTTCATAAGTGTTGAAATTAATTTGTCCTTACCTATACTATCAATACATGTCTCTCTAATGTGTGTCTCTATCCAACAACAGGCTTTATCCATAGCCATCCAATGTATACTCACCCATACTATAAACTCGACGGATTTCATCGATTTCAGGAATTTACGTCCAATTTCAGGATAAATAACATGTTTATGTCATGTAATATTAAGAACATAAGTACAGAAATACAAATTATTGTCTATTCTTGCATAATTGTTTCCCTGACAACTAGGCATTGTGCCTTTAAGGTACTTAGACTTTTACATACAATACTTTGTTACCTAACAAATTATTTCACACAACGTTTTATATTAAGTTACTGCAAACATTTGAATTACCAGAAACAAATTGAAAAAGAATATATTCATATTCTAAGCAAGAACAATTTAATTTTAACTTATAAAATTCTGTATTACATGTAAATATATTCCAATAGAATTTGACGGCAATGTCTCTTTAAATGTCTCTATACTGAGGACTTCTGAACATAGATCGGATTTAAGTGCGTTCTACCATCAAACGACAATCGCAAGTTTAAAATATTTAATACTTATAATAACTTATATTAAGTCAACCACACAATCAATGTTTATGTTTTGTACTAAGAATGTGCATCACTGCCGTGTTAGTTGTATTAACATGGATAATATGCTGATAACCTTTCGCTGCTTGAGCATTATTGCAACTGAAACCGGTTTCATCTTAAAGATTAGAATGTTAGTTTTCCAGTGATACCCATAACTCCATTGGACCCAAATTCGTCGATAGAACAGTATAATTCTCAAGCAACTTATAACGAATATGCCGAGATATCGCGTAAATATCAAGGTTTACATGGCGTTTTACTACCGGATGTTGGTAATCCCCGGCGCCATTTACTATTTTTAGAACTTGACACATTCAATCAAGTTATAATAATTATGCAACAGCAAACCTAACAATTACTAAGCAGTGCACACAGGTTACCTTATCCTTTTGCAATACTGGTATAGTTTGGTTTTGTCTTTTTGCTTCTTTTTTATGTATAAAGTAGTTCCGGCGGTGTAACACTACATTTTGACCTGCATGGTATTCACTAAAAATAGGATAATAATTATTTTAGTATAAACTACAATATTTCGTCTAATGTTAATAATAAATGACCAATGTTATCTACTAAAATATGGTATTTCGTCCAATGTTATGCAATAAAACACAGTACATCAATTTTCATTCAATGATAAAATAAATCACTGTATTTCGTCGAATGTTTAAATTAAAAACGGCATTATGTTATATGTTAATTAGACAATATTAAACGTGCTACCCTGTATTATCAAGTTTAATTCCCAATTTTCATTTGTCACTAGCTTTAGAGAGTTACTTATGAGCATTATTTTACGAGGGACCAACTAGATAATACATGATAGCGAGTTTAATATTCTATTTATTACTCCAGATATTAAATATTGTGCATGAACCGCTTTCCAAAACATATTTCACGTTGATGTTGCGCTGAAAATAAAGAAGATGAAGAGTAGTTCTCTTCAACACATAACAGAGTCACTTGTTTGAAATATCTATTTTATATTTTCCAGAGCGGCACTGTTACGACTATACATGGTACATCGCCATCATATTCAGACCAGCCACCGTATGCAGTAGTTAACACATTGGGTTCCAATCCCAATCGTGGCATATGGGATTTTTAATGTCAATACCAACCCAGAGTATGTGTTCCGCAAGGCTCAATGGGTAGATATACTACTACTTACACCAACCAGTGTCCACAACTGGTTTAACAAGGGCCATGGCGTGTACTGTATACTGTCTTTGGGAAGGTGCATATACAGTACTATATAAATGATCCCTTGCTGCGTATCTAATACTAACACTATAACTTCTGTCCTGGGTGAGTAGTCGAGGCAGTTGAACATAGTGTCTAGGACAGACATGCTTGAATCTTAATGAGTTATAACTAACTAATTAACTAACTAACTAACTATAACATCCTATCCTACATGTCTCCGTGGTGTTATGGTTAGACCATCGCCACAGATCAAGACATAATGGACGGCCTAAGCGAGTTTTAGGGTTTTGTCTTAGTAGAAATAACCAATGCAATTTTACAAGAAGGCGATATAATACTTGTTGTACAAGCTTGTATTGGAACACAAATTACAAACGCCGTCTTGTCACGGCCTACTATTTACTAATTGTTAATAGTTTTATAATATTTGAAATATCGGGAATATATTTTATAAATACATAAATCAATAGCTACCATGTGTTACCCGCTTCACGATTCTTTGTTCAAAACTAAAACAGTTTTGTGCGAATGTCCGTCATGTTGGTATATTTTTCTGTGTATACAGAATTAAATATTAATAGCCCAGCTGGACAAACAATTTATTTGACTCCATCCTCCAACAATTATATTAAATCACATGTTAAACTTGGTCCATTTTTAACACGATTTCTACCCGGAAGTTGCTATACGCATATTTTATTCTGATTTTGATCTCGTTTATTTAGTGGTAAACGTGCTCAAGTCCTCCAGCAGGTGTGAGAACTGTCGAAGTGTGCAGGTGGTGTGTGGAGGCTCAATGGAACTATGTCTACACTGACGTTCCTGGTGTTATTAATATTAACACGTTTTGATTAAATAGCGCATACTGGCTTATTGGACGTGCACATGAATGTATATGTGTACATTCGGACATTAATCAAACCGTGTGGTCACATTATAAAACAGCATTGTTCAATACGGTGACACGTCCAAATGTTTTCGGTTGTTGTAGGGATATTTCAACCACAAATATGTATTTTCCTCATACAAATATCTACATGTTTTGATGTAATACCAACAATCAACATCAACATCAACAACAACAACAACAACAACAACAACATCAACAACAAATATATTCCAATATTATCTGACATCAACTTGATTGTATTTATTACTATACAAATAAAGACTTGTATATTACCAACATTAACATGTATAATATAACCAATACAGATATCAAAATGGATACTCTCAATACAGACATCAACATGTATAATATCAATGCATACTTCAACATGTATACATGTATTACTAATACAGACATCAACATGTAGATTCTCAATACAGATATCAACAAGCATAGTACCAATAACTCTAGACGACACAACATTGACATGGCCAAATGTGTATATCTGCACAAGGTAGAATAGAATTGACATAACGACGAAGCCAAGATTAAATATACTCGATGATCACAGCTAAAGCAGTGATGATATCAGGTGTTCGTGAAAGTTGGACGTATCCTGCCCCACCGGTGGCACCCGTTTAAGTACAGACATATTGTTTGCATGCCGTCTTCATTGTAACGATACAAAAGCGTAGAACAGATCAAAAATAGGCATTATAACATAATTATCTGTGTCAATGATGCGTCGTATTGTGACATAGCCTCTGAATATCCACTATAACACGTTTTGGACGTTTTTTCCCTGTCCATGGCCGGTATAACCCTGGGGCGGTATTTATCAAGCGACTTAAGTCAGAAATAAGACTTAAGTCTAAGAACAAAATTAAGTCTCTACGATTGTGATTTCAGTTCTGAGAAAACAACAACCCCTAGACAAAAGTTTTGGACGTTTTTGACTTGTCTTAAGTTTCCCCCTGAGGTGTCTTAAGAATTCTACAAAAACTTAAGCTTACGTTGTTGTCTTACCTTGTTCAATTTAATGAAACTTAAGTAAAAACTTAAGAAAAACTTAAGTTGTTTGATAAATACTGCCCCAGATTGTCAGGTTATCACCTGCCTCTAGTCCTCCGGTCTGTCATACCCAGACTACTGAAGGGGACAGTTATGTGTGAGTGATGATCAACGGACAAATTCAATGATTAAGGGTTGACGATATATGATTTAAGGCATGCTTGTCATCCAAGAACATCATCGCTTAGTGGACAATGGCCTTTAATATGTGTGAAAGTTTATCAGATTAAAATAGATTTTAAAGCAACTTTAGCTTTAAGACAAAGTCCAAAGTTATAATGATCTCATCTGTGATTCCTTGAAGGCTGGTAGTAATCAAAATGATCTAAATAGTTAAAAAAAAGAAAAGAGTAGGGTTTTAACCGACTTTGCTTTCTTAATTTAAAATTACTGTAAGATTTACATAATACATGATGTAGCAATTGTCTCCCAAAACATGTATTTTAATTGATATATATAAAATAATATATCATCTTGTGAGTGCCAGATATGACCTAAAATGTCTTTTTGCATATTCAAAGTATCCAGACTTCTTTTTAAATGTCAGAAAAGATCCTGGCTGTGCTGCTAATAGCATTGCTCATATAAAATGTTGTAAGTGAATCACAGATATGAAATTATATATATCATAAGGAGGAATTTACACATAAAATAGATGTAACTTTCCTTCCATTTGCTTGCTGTCCATTATGCGATTGGATGTATGTGGCAGATAAGACGAATGTCCAATCACAACTACAATTAGACACATTTTGCTTAATCGTAATTTAGTCTTATTTACACAAATAACTAAAACACGTAATATGCTATAAATATCACAAATGTGCAAAAAAAATCATGAATTTTTACATTTTATAGCCATTAAAATAAATATGACATCTTTTATTACTACTGATGAAGAAAATGATTTTTCCTTCATTGTCAGCTTTTTGAAAATAAATTCCGAAGTACTTACATGTATGTCCTTTGGCTCTCACGCGATGATATAACTACAGTGGAAATATCTTGTATTTTTTAATGTAAGTTTTAAGTTGAGGACAAAATAGGTATATAGGTATATACATGTAAATTGCATACACTGCAAACTTGTATTTTTAGAAAACTTTTTATGTTAATGAATAATAATGACAAAATAGGTGTATAAATTGTTCTGTATACATTGTACATATCTCATATGTATGACTTTATTGTTTAAATTATCATAATAATAATAATAATAAAGTGGTCTCTTGATGTTTGAAATTTCATACATAATTGAGTTACCATATGTATAAATTATTATCAATACCGCGGTACTGTTAAAAAACCTGGAAATCTTTGGAAAAAATATCCAAAGCAGGTAAGTTTTGATTTGGAAAAAATGTAGTGGTGTACCCTAGATTTTGTCATTCATGTTAGAATTATCAATATACATGTAGGTATAAACCACATACGGGTAGTATGTTTTTCTTGGTAATGTAAATGTATAGGCAATGTAGTTACATTAGTTAATTAATGGATTCTTTACTAAATTGATTTCTATATTTAACTAGTTTAGAATATGGATTATTGCTGGTATAATCTATAATTATTTTAGAAAAGTTTTATAGTTGATTTGACGAGAACTTTGCACATGGCAAGTGCATGTATGTTTAGCATTCACTTCTTGATCACACACAATTGTATACTGTTTTTGCAGGTGATTTCATTTGATGTTTAAACATTGGCCAGATTTGTTATTGTGGTTTGGCACTTCAGTGGCCACATTGTAAGTGGTATACAGCATATTTTATTGTGAATTATTTTATGTTGAACGAAGTGCTTTTTACATTATACATGTATATCATTGTTACATTTTGTATACAAACATTTATCAGTTGTAGCAATTAATTTGTTAACAAAGAGGTTGTATACCACTATGAAGATAACATCTGTTTATATCAATACATTATGTCAAATGGAAGATACAATTGTATTCATACAGAGTATTAGATTAGAAATTAATGAACTTATATTAAATCCATCCCATGAAATGTGTCCAGTTGATTCTAGATTTTGACTATTAAAGAATTGTTGTAATAAAAAGCTGTCTTTATATTTTTGTTTCTAAATGTTTGCAATAAATGTTAGCTTGCTCCAATAACGATGGTACATGTACAATGTATGGTCCTATGATGCAGAACAAGGTTATTCAAAGCACAGGTAGGAATCACCGAGTGGAAATCACTTAGCAGAAGTACAATTTAATTCATGTTTGTCAAGATGGCCATTTAGTTATTTATGTGCCAATTAACACTAGGTCATCTAGGTAACATCTTATTTTATGGATCAGGCTTGTTTTATTCCGTAAAAATTAATTTTATTAGGTACCGGTAATCCATTTTGTTATATTTCCAAACTTGTGTTCCTTTTACACCAGTACTGTGATTAAATCGACCATGCCATGCGTGGGATTTGAACCTGATGGTCTAACCATGGAGACTTGTAAGAGGGCTACTCTGGTAGCAGGTATTATGACCAAAAACTTCCAAATTAGATAGCATACATATTATAAACGTATTTAAGAAACCGAAAAACATGAATTTTCTTTAGATTTCATTTTCTTTTATCTTGATATACATTGCACACAGATAATCTACTTAGGGTGTGTTCATTGAATGGCTTCTTAGCAATAATATGGACTAGACAAGAAGCTGAACTAGCAATGCGCATACATCCACGAAGCATTACAAAGCTAATATACTTAAAAGACTGGGTTATTTGATGAAATTTTAATAATTTTATAATACTAAATTTATATTATGTTAAAGTAATTGTGAAATATTTTCTGTGTCACAATGTACACATGAAATATACTATTGTACAGCAATGCAGAGCTAATGAAATCAGAGTAGGTCAGGTTGTGTGGCTGAAACTAACTGGGTTATGTTGGGCATAAGATATGGGTTATGTTAATGGGAGATGTTCCTCAGTTATCTGCCCTTAGGACAAAGCAAATAGGTGGCGCTTATGATGAAGTTCGTCTGCGTTCACAGTGTTGCCTCTCAATGCCTAGTTAGGCCTATCGACAGGGAAGGGAACAAGAAGTGTGTTTAAAAAATAACGATGCCCTCGACTGTTAAAATGGAGGAGGGGGCGTGAAGTTACCAAACAATGAAATTCTAAAAAAGAGATGATTAATCGCGATTAGAAGGTGTGGTCACAATAAAAAACAATTCGCTACTAGACCTTCAACGCCTGGATGGCTCTCTATCGGTCTTAAAGGGGAGCCAACTATTGCCATTATAGGGAAGTCGGGGGAATATCAGATCTATTTGTTGCACGCATTACGAAATATACTTAACAGACTGAGTTACGTTGGCCTGATCAGTTACATAAAATTTTCTTAAAGCTGACAAAAAACATGGAATATACAGATCCAGCTTACAGCAAATTTGGAGGTCGAGTAACCAACAAAAATACCGTAACACATCCAGACAGACTTGATGGCGGAGCTCAAATTGACTGCTGGTTGATAATGATTCTATGGAGAGAAATGGCTAAAACTCAACTCGTAAAACAAGTTTCATTATAGAATCATTTATTGACTACATTATCTCAAGTCAATATATCAGTAAATATAGTTAATTCTTTACAATAAAATTGGATTAAAGTGGAATACAAAGTTTAAAATAACAGTTTGTAATAAATACCAAGTTTCTGAATTCATATATGGCATCTAACCCACCCCACATCCTATTAGAATATTTCATGTTAAATTTATTTCATATTAATAAAAATTAAAAAAATGCTCTATTAGCCAGACACATGTTACCAATAGATGCACACATACAGTGGCATCCATCTTAAAACTTGGAAGAGTGTCTTTAATATTCAAGAGCTAGAAGGATTGTGTTCCTTCATTTAACGTTTTTTTTATTATTTTGCTTTATTAATCACGGAACAATTATGATATTTGTTGACCAATTTTATATACACAGTCAACACTGCTTAAGTCGGCTAGATAAATGTTTTTGATGTTAAATTGAAAATTTCCAATTTTTCGCAAAGTGAAGCAAAATTTCCCAAAGTGTCTGTCTTAGGAATCAAGTAAAAAATCAGGAATAAAATTCTGTATTTTGATGACAAATGTAAACTTGTTACTGAGAAAAGATGCATTGTAATTTGTAGGATCAGATTGTACAAAGTAACAAGCCTCTGTTACCAGTAACAAGTTTACATTTACCACAAACTCTATTAGTACAACATGTAGACATGTTGCTTCAGCCAATTTTATCACAAATTTCATTATGTTATAACATTTCAAGTAATACACAAGTGAAAAATATTGCACATCATACACCAATAACAAGATACAAAATATTTATAGTAATTACATTCAACAGTAACAACCACCCACCCCTTCCAACTTCTTACACTTCAAATGTATTGTAATGAAGATAGCTATAAATAACACATTCATCCAATACCATGCGTAATTCCCAGTTCGCATCAATTGGCTTAAACTGAACAATAAATAGAATAAACACAGAAAACACAGTAATGCCGAAAACATAAAGTTGCCTACGAAACGGGGTCCTTGGATTTTGCACTTAGTGCACTGTTTAAATACATGTACATGCACACCAAGTTTCAAACTGATGTCTAAAGCAATTCAGGAGTTCAGCTGACCTATCGATGACAGATATGCACACCAAATTTCATCCAAATCATAAGCTGTTCATGAATAATGAATATGCCAGAACAAATCCTGATGTTGATGCAATGTTAGACAGGTTGGTCTTAATAATACTAAATACTTCTTGGTAATGAACTAAAGTAAAGTTTGTTTTATTTAACGACGCCACTAGAAACACATCGATTATAAATCAGCGGTTATTGGACGTCAG
>JAUTCZ010061048.1:0-18220 GCA_032273805.1 Melanodrymia brightae | reverse complement strand
TCACGGACTGCGGCCCTTGCCCCTCGCTCAAAACACAATAGTGGCTCACCCAAGTTCTTATCTAGAATAGATAGTAAAGACAAATTTGTTTGTGATGACAGTCAAAATAAAACTGAAGATACACTTAAAATGGCTCAAATTGATAAGTCAAAGTATTTAATTTCTGAGGCAAATGCTCGCAAATTTGATAAAGCTGATTTTGAGAGGAGCAGTGTCAGAAAGAAATCTGCTCAGCCAAATATTGGTGTGGATAAAAAGTATGATAAAAGACAGCCAAGTAAGGATGTGGAAGTGTCAGAACTAGTTTTACAGACATTGGAGCAAAGTCCTCAAGTTGGGGGCCAGTACCCTAAAAAAGCCTTGCCATTACCACAAAATCCTTCTGTTCGTAAAAAAGTGTTAGATCCTTCTAGACCTGAACTTAAACATTCTTCCATCAGTACTGACTCTAGTGTATTGGCTGTCGTTCCAGTAGGGAAGTTAGATGTAGCAAATGTTGCAAAAGCAATAAATAGGTATGGAACAATTCCCAAAGGAGTTCGAATCGGCGCATATTTGGCGTCTATGGAACATGAACAGAACAATCACAATCGGGACTTGCCCACTGTGGAAGACCATGATTCGGGAACTGATACGGCTAGTGTCATTTCGTGTCCACCTATGAACTTTAACGGTGTTCAACTTTCCAGTGCTAACAACAAGCCTGCAAAGGATGATAGTGATCCAGGAATTAAACAAGAACCAAATGTCAAACCGTCAGCTGTTGTAAAATCACAGTCAACTCATTTTATTGTTGACAATACAACACCCCAGGCCCACTACGCAGGCGTGCTACAGAGACATAAATCTGATTTGACGTCTGGAAAGGCAAACTGTGTTGGTGGCAGCAAGACTGATCTAACATCACATAAGTCGGAGACAGACTTAACGAAAGCTGGAGATGTGCATATTGACAATAAAATAGACAGCACGACACACAAACCTAAACCAAGTCCTCGTTTTTCAAGAAACTTTGGAGATGCAATCACCGAACAGCCAATGGCGCCTTTTTCTCAAGATGAGCTCCGCCCGGGACCTCGTGTGCCTCATAAACCTTTTCATCATCCACAGGGGTCGGATCTTAGCCTGGCTTCTGATGGAGTCTATGATCAAAACTCCCTTCCCCCCAGACCACCGTTTCCGGTGAAATCCAAGTCTGCACTGGCAGACAACAATCTAAAGGATCCTGATGGTCATGATGGTGTCTTGGATAAAAATAAGTATTTTCAAGGTTTACAAAAACCTAAAGATGAGTCAACGAATTCTTCTTCGTCATTATTTAAAACATTTGGCAAAATTAACAGTGTTAAAGAGACTAACCTTGACCTTGTAAATGCTGATTCTATGCTCGGAATGAACGATCTTTCCAAGAAGGCAACTGATGATACAGATGATGGTATTTATAAACCTGTCATTCCATTGCAGAAGTTGATGCAGGGGAATATCAAGGCAAGTTTAGACCAAATGGAGAGGTCGCTGGTCGAACTTGGTCCTGAACAACCTCATGATCAGCCTTCAGACTCTGAAACATCTTCAGTATCAAAAGACTCAATTTTACAGGCATCAACTAAGTTGAAATCGTGTATTGATAAGTTAGCTGTAGCCGGAAATAAGTCGAGCACAAACTTTATGCTTTTATCAGAGGAAGTGCAGGCTTTCTATGCACTGTGTTGTCGATACATAGACTCACTGCCACCCCATGCCAAGTTTCATGCACGGGAGCTTTTGTCTCGGCTACAGCTTCATAGTCAGAATCTGAAAACATACACAAGTAGTACGCCCTCTGGTGGTGGCCATCTGCTAGATGATATACAAAGTACGAGTAAGGAAATAATGCATGTAATTGACAGATAGATAAGTTTATATTGATGCCTGTGTGTGAAAACAGTATATGCTTTGGCTGGCTTTTAGCCAAATTGTGTCACTTTTTATGAAAGAAATTTTAAATTTTTTAAAGTGATAGATTCAGCCTGTGTGCATGTGAATATGGCTAATTTTGAGCAAACTATTATTGCAAGGAATTGTGATTGAAATGTTCTTGCTTCCTGGATTTAAACTAATCAGATTCGTTTTCTTTTGTTGTGATAAAAACATACATGTATACATGTGTGTTTTTCAAAATGAAATTATATTTTACACAATTTATACAAATAGTTCAGATTAAGGAAGCAGTAATATTTGTTCACATTTTCTTTAGACAATACAAGAAAATATGTTCTGTAGTTTGGATTGAAAGTGTGATTGTTTTCATAGTGCATTGAGTAAGCTGTGCAGGTACAACATGTTTGTGTGCCAAGATTTTATGTTATTTTCTCAATTTTAGTACTGTAAAAAGTGAAATGATGTGTTCATTGTGTGATAGTTCTTTGTCTACTTTGTGTCAGTCTTAAAATCCATCCATCAATCAAACATAGCACTTGTAATTTATTCAAGCCAGTGTCTTGTGGTCTCATAACTAAGACAATCTGTCCTTACATTCCACTGTGCACTTCGATCTGTGTACCTGCTCGCTCCATACTATGGCCCAGAGGATTTAGCTGCTTTATAATCAAAGGCTTCCAACAGTGGTTTATTTGTCAATTGTCATCCAGCAGGTTTTGTTTTCTGTAGGAGATTGATTGAAGATTTATTAAAGGGAATAGTTCACAGATTTTTTATGCTAAATGGATGTGCTCCGATACATCTCTGAAAAATACAAGCGTTCAAAAAATTAAGAATTTTAAATCTTATATTTATATTTATAAGATGTAATACATACTGTGACGAAATATTGTTTCGATGTAAACAGTAAAAAAATTGTCTGGCTGTGCTTGCAGTGGTACCACACGTGAGTCGGTGGTATACGCTTGCATTTCACAAACACTTATTGTCATTGCTGCTTGGGTTGTGATTTGTGTGTTCAGGCCACCTTGACTTTGTGCAGAAAAATACATTTCTCTAAGGATTTGTCCATAAAACAAAAAGTGCTTGAACCTTGATTGGATATAAGCACATAAATTTTAATTCCGTATGATATCCGTAAAACAAAAATAATTGTATACCTAAATTGAAATTTGTAAACTAGAAATCGAGAAATTTCAAAGCCTTTTGATTTTGGGAAGGGGCCTATTTTGTGTACTGTTGAATGCCTAGATAAATCTATAGATGGACACAAATTGTTAATATGATTTAAACTAGATTCAAAAGTTAAGCACTTTTTAATTGACAATGTAGACAGATTCTACAATGTGACCTGCTGGTAGACATATTGACCTTCAGTCTGAACTTAAATATAACAAAACCGTGGGCCCTGAACAATTTGTAATTCTCATTTGGGTTTAACAATGCTGATCCAATTCCAGAAGAGAGCATTTATATATTTATATCGAGGATATTTGTCTTTTGTTGTCAAATAACGTGTTTATTTCATTGGTACTTTTCACGAGATCACAATAAAGAGAATCGCTCACGATATTGGTGGGAAAATAGAGGCATGCAGCTCGGTCTCGAGAGGCAAATAACATGGGTTTCGCTCCGCTGCATCTCCAGACAATAGCGCGACCGTAAAAAAGGCTATTTTTGGCTATCGATTCATACATTGTAAACAGAGCAATTTTACGTTATATAATGACATTTTGAAATTTCTGTTGTTGTTTGTCGTCATATAATAAATGTATGCAATTATGTAGATAAACAAGGACAGTGTTTTCACTTCTGTTTATAATGATTATGTGCAATTTTATTTTCTTGTGGCTGACTCCATGCTTTCATCACGTGATCTCAATTTTCCCCCTAAAATGGTGAGCGATTGCCTTTAACTGTATGGAAATATGATAACAAAAACCATTTTTAATAAAATCTCGCTGCGTTCAACATATGACTTATGACGTCATGATGACGTCAGTCAGGTTGATCATTGAATGATAGCAGTGTATATCTTCACTCCAGTGAAATAACAGTCATAACTCGCTGAAGTAAAAATAGCAACATTATGTTCATTATAAATTACCGGTATGCTATTATTTTTCTTCTATGTTATGTAATAAATTATATTCTATCACTTGAGTGAAATCTCCCTGCTTTGATCTGGCACTGGTGATGATTAAATGTTTTATATTGACAACATCCATGCTGGAATTAAAGACAATGTATGTCCTACGTACCTGTATACTTACTGCATTGCTATGATGTCATCATTTTTAACATTATTGCTGGAATACTTGGCCCATTATGCATACTTTTGTCTGTGATTAAAAACATTCTGTTACAACCAGCTTGAGAGTATCAAAATTGTACACAGTTGTAACATGAGGCCTGGATATAAACTTAGTTATAAAGGAATGCAATATCAGATTTTAAAGATTGTAATATCATCATTACATTTTCATTGTACAACTACATAGTAATATCATTCATCATCACCATCATTTTATAAGCCAATAGTCAAAACCTGCTAAACAGAGTCCTGTTACTCATGCTATGTAGATAAAGGTATTATCCAAGACTTTCAAAAACACCTAATGTTGATGTTGTTTTTTTTACATCTTCAACTGTAAACAAAGTCCTTCAACCCTTTCATTGTTCCGGGAAAAACCCAATACTTTATTTTTCTAAAACGTCTTTTTGAATAAATTATTATTGCCATGTAACAATTCGATAAATGTCGTTTACAAGGTCACTCGGGTCATCTGTGGCGTCACTCTCATTAGTATTAAAGACATGCGATTGGCTGTTCCGTACAGTGCTGGGTGTTATAAATGTACGTTCCACGCAGTGTGTGAGATGAGGTCACTTAGACAGTACAGTCATTTGTAGTTTAAAACTGCGATTTGTTTTTAGTAAACCTTTTTTTTTATGGTATGTAAGAAATAGAATACAACACTCATGTCCATTAGATATCAATGAACTTATTGTTTAAAAATGCATGTAACTTGCTTTTGCTCGTTAGATACATTTGTAAGCAACTGATTGGAAGATAAATGATATCTAGTGTCCACGTAAGTATTCTCCATGAAGCCCGCTTTCCATTAACGCGATTTCACACGCGAAAACGTGCACGATTTTATCGATATAGTGCATTTACATTGTACCGTTTCCATAATCGCGTATATGGAAACGGTACAATGTAAATTCACTATATCGATAAAATCGCGCGCGTTTTCGCGTGCAAAATCGCATTAATGGAAAGCGGGCTTTACTCTGCAGAGTGTCGTTCTACTGTTTGATATTTAAATCGTTCATCACAATGTGATTAATCACCTATGTCTAGAGAAACTCGTCGAAAAAGATATTTGTATGTATTTGTTTTTCCTGTTGACTTGATTTCCACACTGTTTGAACAATACAATACTATACTATACTCATTCCCATGAGAAACCTGATGCGTTTCAAGTGGTGTTTGCCCCGTTTATCACTCATGTAGTACAATTGAAAACACTTGTAATGTAATAGCCCTTCGTTCAATAGCGCGAGCGTTCTGCTACCGATGCAAACAATTTGACTGGTACGCATCGTGTACTATCACACCACATTCATTTAATGTAGATGCAAACATCGGTGTCAAAACGTTTTGTGTCGGTAGCAGAACGTTTAGTATACTTTATTATACTATCGAACAAGAGTACTTACCAAATCATGGATATTTTCAGTCTTTGTACTTCCTAATTTAGTATTCAACTGCTGATTAGAAGATTATAAATTCATGCACTGTTGCCGCGAGTATATAATATGTCACACAGGTGGTAAAGTTCACTGTTCCACACATGTACGAGACTTGTCCATCTGCATTGTCTATGAAAGACAACAGTTTGTTTGTTTACAGATGAATTATTAACAATAAATGTGCAGAACGTCAGGTGATTCAACTGCTATACAGATCACCTTTATATAACAACCACTTGATTATACAGGGCACTTAAGTATGTCCCTAGTTTAAACCACTGCATGAATTTCAACCCATATATAAAGGCCACCTGCTCATATAAGCCATGTTAGATAGGTTAGATGGTCTTTGTAGTCGGGTTTGACCAATTATAAACCATATTCCATTCTCTACAAATGCTGAGTAACAGAACTTTGTTTATAGTCCTAGATTGCCAATTGATGTTTGGTTGAAAGTGTCCTGCTTAAATATAACTAGTATGCTTTGTTGAGATTCAGATAGTTATTTGCTAAGATCATTAAATGTGATCATAAAAGAAGGGTATTCGTTTCTCAGTGTACATTGAACTTGATTGGATATAAATTAATGAATATTTCTTGGTACTTAAGCGACTGCTGGGATCTGAGTTGACTATTTTGCAGTGAAACCCGATACGTTATTAGGATGTGTTGTCGTAGAAGTGTGATGATGTTTCTAGTTTGCTGTTGAAATGAATGACTGCTTATGTTCTGTGATTCTTGGTCCAAGTGCAATCATTGAGAGATGTAATCATGTTATGTCCATGTCCAATTCATTTTCTCTTTCCTTAAATGCTGTTTTTATTTATCATGGAGATCTGTTTTATATCATTGTGTCATTTCATTTCTCATTGTTTTAATTAATATAGTCGTTATTACATCTCTGCCATCAGATTTTATCCACACACATCTCCCTCATCCCCGTGCAATCCACCCTCAACCCAAACTCCAACCTCTGCTTTTATTCCATATTTAGCCCCAATTCATTATATGTGCCCTGCATTCAACACTGAACTTTCCTGCTATTCATTTTTTGTTTTACTTTCTTTACACTGTCTATGAAATTTACAAATGGTGTGCATCACGTCTGAGTATATTTTATATAATGCTGATTTTTGCATTCAGCTAATTTTTTTTGTGACAGAAATCCTATGGTAGTGTTGGTGTTACAGATAATACTGTATGTGTGAACATCTATCAACAAATAGTTCTATGTTTATAAAGTTTTACAGTTTTCTCTGTTCCATTAGCTCATTCGTTTCATATAAGTATTGTAAAGATTAATGAACATCTACATAACATACAGTGTGTACTTAATGGAAATCTGTACTTAAACGATAACTGAGTCTGTAATATATAAAAGAAAATTTGTCTGTTGTGAAATGAAATTTACTTTATTTAGCTGTATTTGAAATTAATTTGTTAACAAAATAGGGATAATTTATTTTGTATAGCAAGCTGGATCTATCTCAGTGGTTAGAGTAATCCATCCTAGGACAAAGAATCAATCTGCTTCTCAGTGGACTTGTTAGAGCAATTAAATCTTTCAAATTCAAAATAACATGCACATAAAAGATCCCTTGCTGCTAAAAGAAAAGAATAACTTATGTGCTTCAGGTGACTATTAAGACCATGTGTTGAAAATACTGTGATGTTCAATAGCCAATAATTGAGTTTGACATCTGATAGCTGATGATTAATTAATCAGTGTGCCCTAATGGTGTCGTTAGAATATCTGTTGTCTATGTGTTTAAATAACAGCATATTTGACATCCATATCCAATCAACAATTAATTAATATGCTCTAGTGGTGTAATTAAACAAACAAACTATCTATTTTTGTCAACTCTTTTTTTTTCCTTCTGTTTTTACGCACAGCATATCATTTTTACCACAAGAAAACGTGAATAACCAATATGATTTGTTATCATCATTTCCAGTCTTTTGCAGCAAAATAAAAATCAACAGCATTCAAAATTAAATTTACCATTGATGTATGTGTTGAAATGTTCATTGATGCACCAATACAACGATGTCCCCTATAATGTAATACCTTTACATGCAGGTGACTATTAAAGCAGGTTTCCATAGAATTCTTCAATGTCTACATGGAACTTTTATTTTTCATGTTTTTATTTTTCCTTTATATCATTTCTAAGAAAAATTACATTAAATTGTAGGTATGATATGGCTCAGCAAATTTTAATTAGTAAATTTTTGGTACAGATTTCTTTTACCTTAATGTTTGTATTTTAAAGTTTATTTCTAATCAAAGTTCAAGCACACTCCTTTATGCAATCAAAAAACCTGGATTGCCTTTACAGGAAAGAAATAGATTTGTAATAATCTTTTATCTTTTATCAGACAAAGCAACCTGTTTAGTTAATATGAATGATCTCCCTTGTACTGTAGATCCAATTGTTTCCATTTCTATGGTTCACAGATCAAATTCAAATTTCTGGTTTGGTAAGCATGTTTATTTTTTCTGAATGTCTTGTGTGAATCGACATGTTGACACCATACGGTCAGTCTACCTTGTATGTCTGTCCATTACAGTAACCATAGGAACTGGCTACTTGGATATGTCTTACAAGTTACAAGTTAAATAATAATAGCCAGTATATAGCTCATGTTATATTTTTTTAAACTTTCTGTGACATGTAAAACTTTACAAATTTTGTATATTGTATTGCATCTGCATTCCCATTAATTCCTTTACTGTTGGAAATAACATTGTCTGCACACCACCATGGGCGTCACTTGGTGGGGGACATCCCCCCCGCCACTTTTTGGAATTGGGGGACTAACATGCAATGGTTCCCCCCCCCCCCCCACTTTTTAGTATAAATAACACATGTCCCCCCACTTTTCTTTAGAAAATGATGCCCATGCACACCACCATAAAACTCACATCTTACAAAATAAGGTTCTCTTTCAGATTTGTACTCTACATGTATGCTACCCGACAGATGCAATGTGTAAATTATTGAATAATTTAGCGCAAAGCCCCGTTAGATGATCAAAATTTATTTTCATGAGTAAATATGCAGATTTTATATTTGCTAAACATTTACATGATTACTGTATAAAATGAAGATGCCCTCATTTCAACCAAAATGGGTTCTATTTATAGCAATTATCCAATCCCTTCATCAATATTTGGAAACATTTGCTCAGGTAATGAAGTTTGCTCTGTGTACACATCACAAGAAATAGTCTGAAATACTCTGGCTTTACTTTTACTTATATGCAAAAGTTAATGTGCATGTGGTCCCCACTAGGTGCAAATTATTGAAAATTAAAAATGTAAGTATATTTACATGACCAAATGTACTAGGGTATACAAATTTGCATATACATGTATGTAAAATACTCATGTATGCATGTGAACGGGGTTGTAGCAGGAAACTATGTTTAGTGCACTATAAACACTGAACTAACCTCATGAAGTAATGCATTGCATAGCTATAAATTATGGTACAATGCTGAAATAAGTTAGGTTTGCATTCTAATGAGGTACCTGAAGCTGCAATTAGAACTAAATTGTCACATGTTTAACCTGATGTATTTTAATTAATGAAATTTGTCTTTATACAAACATATTTAACTTTTACCCAATATTTATATATTTTTAAAACTTTCTATAGTCTGTATTGTGAACAATTCACAGATTGCTCATTAGAACTTTAGAAGCTCATTTGTCAACCAGTTTTAATATTGGCCCGTTTATCTGCAGATAGTATTTGATGAATACTTCACAAATATAATAATCCTCTATTTTTGCCACTTTTTGAGTACATTGATCAAAATAAACTTTACTTAATGTTTATAGGATTACACTGTTCCTGAAACAAGTTTAGGGATCGAACTTAAGAATTTGCTAACACCATTTGGACATCGCCATTTGGTCATCACTATATCGGCCATTATTATTTGTTATATCTAATTTTTTACTGCATTTTCTCTACATACAAGTACATTGTGGCACTTGTTTCATTTCCAAACCAGTTCTCAATACATGTAGGCCTAATTGTCTTTATAGCACAAACTAATGTGCTCAAATTTCCTATTTTAGATCATTTATTTTACTTACACAGTTCATAGTGGTCTTTTAATTGCAGGAAAGTCTTCAAATTTGAAAACAATTACGTGTGTATCTTAGATCTTTGAAATATAATACGTCTTAATTCTTGTCCATGCTTCCGCAAACACTATCAATTGTATTCACGTGATTTATTTAAAAATAAAGTGAGGATTAATGTTAAATGTGTACTAGATTAGCACTATATGTGTGAATGTCTTTCAGTCTGAAAATTGTAGGTGAACGTCATTGAATTTGTTTGATCATTAAGTCTATCAACCCAGACTGATCTTTCTGAAAATAGAGGAGATAATTCCTCTGATTCATGTTTTGAAAATGCCAACGGTTGAATAGGATATGATCACCTTTCGTGAACAGGATATGCTCACTGTTTAAACAATGGTTCATGTGCATACACTGTCACGAGATTCTTGGACGTGGTAATCCCTTTAGAGATCCAGTTTGATCATGTTCGTAATGCTTGGAGTGTTATCACTTGTCCAGTGACATCGGTCTTATACTTGAACCATGGACTCTAATGTTATACTCCTGACGTAAACCAACACGTGTGCAATTTTATGGAAAAATGGGAATAACTATCTAGTGCTCATAGGATTTGTCTTCCCCAACTTTTATGTTTTTCTGAACCCACTAAACTGATTTGGCAATGTTAAATATTTTTGGTTTGTTAAAAAAAATCTGTGCCTGATGGAATAAAGCTGCCATCGACTTGTGGAGTCATGATAACAAATAACGCCATGTTGACGTTTTCAGATTTTTCCGGTAACGTCATATCCGCAACGTTATCTCAACATGTCGAGATGACATATAACTTTATACCAACAAAGTCAACATATTTTAACACGACAATGCGATGGCAGCTTTAAAATCAATAAGTACATGGTGAAAACATGAAATATCCAGTAGTTATCAATCTAACATTTTACTTTGTTATCAGTGATGAAAACTGCTGCAGATGAACGTTACAGTAGACTTATGTTAGTTAGCCAGTGTGAACTAAATGAACGCGTGATTACAGGGTGCATCCTGTAGGTTTTGGGTGGCTTACTGGGCTAGCTGGGGTGGCAGGGATAAAGAACTTCAAAGGGTATTTGAGAGAACGTAAATGTAAAGTCCAATGCTGCAATAAATGTATAGTGTTCAACCGGTAATTAGTTTCGTACATTAGTATTACACTGCAGTCTGTATGAGTCTATTCCGAATAGTTGTTGTTTTTTAAAAGGAATTGCTGGGGAAAGTGTATTAGAAATAGCATTTTGTCAAAGAGATGTTGTCTGGTTTAAACGAGCTCAGATTGTGGTGTGAAAATGTCTCAACATCTAGTCTTTACTTAGAGTGTGAATCAGTTGGTCAGATTGATGTGTTTATTGTAAATAGTTGCTATTTATACAGAGAACTCTTTGTGATGTGATGATTTATCCAAGATTACTCAAATCATATCGCTCACTTGTCATATGTCACGTGATACATGTCTACAAATGTAAACACTATTTTGTGAATACAATATAAACAAGTATTGAATTATTCCCCATGGATATCATTATGAACACAAAACCAGTGATCTTTCCACAAGGCTTGTAGAAATCGGTGTACAAGTTTATAATTACTTTTATTCGTCCCTCATGCCTTTGTTTTTTTTTTTTTTTTTGAAGGGAGTTCTATTGGTATGTGTCACCTTGTACATTTTTCTTTAACAAAGTAATAAACTCAGTGAAACAATTTGTAACTTGAGATTCCTGTTGTTTGTCATACTGCAATATCCATGTCCAGGATTGCCAGACATAGTTTTTTAAAGGACCTTCATGAGCACAAAGTTGTGTTGTTTATCGAGAGCCGACCTCAGTATGTGGTTAAACATGGAGAAACTGATATAAATTATGGATTTAAATTTGTTTACAAAGTTACCTTGACCCTTATAAGACAAACGTCACGGACAGTCGCCATATTCAATCAACTTGAAGAACTCTCGTTCGTGAGTTAAACATTATTTCCATCGTTTTGTGTCGTCGGTAAACGATCAAACTAGACGCGCGACCTTCTGGATCTTAAAATTACCGTTATCGTATACAAAATCATTGCACCAATTTTGATGTTTGTACTATAAAAATGCTCAATAATTATTGGTTTGTTATTCTGCTGCTCTAAAACAGTCCGATAAAAATTTGTTTTTGACCTACATGTACTGTTCAAAAATCGTTTCGCCTACTTTTCAAAATTATTTTTCACTTCTCGTCCGCACCGCTCCGAGTCACTGTGATGTATTAAACATACTACCATGGCGCGATCCTACCTACACCGTCTGGGATTGAGAGAGAGAGAGAGAGAGAGCGAGAGCGCGAGCATGGTCCGAGTTTACAGACGGTGTGCGGTGCTAAGCGTCATCTTTAAAAAACCTTTGAGATTGATGATGGAGACGTTAACACTTTTTCCGTTCCCGTTCGCGAAACTAGCGTGCATGATTGGGTAGATGATATCAAAGAACTAAGCTGTTGCGAATCAGACAATATCCGACGTTTAATCAATCGCACAGATTGTGAAAATGCGCAGGAGTGAATACTTATTTTGATAATTTTGGTGCGTTACATTACTACGTTTTGCAATGTAACTGCCTCGAGTTGCTGCTTGTGTTAATGTTGGACAGGGGCGGAAATTACAGACAGAATATAATCTCCAGATGAAAAGTAATTTCCAGACAGCCATCTCCGACCACGTCTTGTTAATCTGCACGTCGGTTTTGAATACATTTGCATTTATTTTGCAGTATTTTAACCGTGCTATTAAAGCTTTACTGTAGTGTAGCTACACGTATAAATGGACACACAAAAAACGAAACCCCGCCCCCTGAGATCGTCACCTCCGCACCCACACCACCACCAAAAGAAACCGATAAATCTATATTAATTAAGTAAACCAGTGATATCCGAAAATTATATTTTGGTAATTTAATTCGTTACGTTACAGTTTATTATTTAATTTAGATTAAATGAGTTTTTCTTCCATTAAACGTTTTTAAAAATTCACATCTGGTTTAGTTGAGCGGTTATGGTGTTGGATTGTCAATTTTAGTAAGCTCGAATCTCACTATATACAAGTATCTAAAGCTTAAACTATTGTGGAATAATCAATGAAACGAGGTCCATGAACCCGACCGGCATGAAGAAATAGACGTGTGGACTTCAATTATGACTTTAAACACCTTTTGAAGAGGGAAAACGTAGAATTGGCAGTCGCACTGTTTTAACACTTCGTCAACCACTTCACTTCACTGATCATCGTTTACTTTACAGCTAACTAGTTATAACGTATTTACGTGCTTATATCCAACCAAGGTACAAGCACGTCTGTCATGGTCACGCAGTCCAGCTACCTCGACTACCTGTCCAGGACATAAGTTAGTGTTAGCATAATAGAGGAAACCCGCTACTCGTATTTGATAAGTATAGCAATGGATCTTTTATATGCACTTTCCGATAGACAGAGCAGTAAATACCACAGCCTTTGTTAAACCAGTTGTGGACACTGGTTGGTGTATTAAATAGGAAGTACACCGACCTATTGAACCTTGCGAATCAATCACTCTGGGTTGGAGTCAGTACTGGGATTAAACATCCCATATGCCAGGAATGGGATACGAACCCAGTAGGCCTACCTACCAGTATAAAGCCCGCTGCGTTAACCACTGCGCTACGGGGGCCGATAGCAAAGTAAACCGATCAACCCTGTATGAACATTGTGGTGCTTGACCACATGGAAAACAGCTTTATCTCAAATCAAAGGTAATTATGAGGTGGTGGTGACCTTCTTTGTGATGCAAACATCTAGTATATACGGAGAAATACTATTAACTACAGCATAATTATGTTAAAGGGGCATTACTAGGTTTTGTTATCAATATTTATGTACATGAATACATTGAACTAATCAGAGGACCAGTGGAAGTAGGTAATGCTGGATTCACACTGTGTGCATCATTACGGAACTGTTAGCTGAACACCACCCTATCCCCCTACCCACACCTACACACACCTTGTAGTTGCTAATTTGTGTTCAGCAAAAATAGCTAACAATAGCTATTTGTTAGTGGTTGTTATATAACAGCTGATTCATCAAACCAGCTGATAACTTTCTCGACGAATATAAGTTATCAATATATACCACAGATTTAAGTACCTAAACGAGATTACCAGAGGATTAATTACTTTTGAGATAAAAGTATCCCAGATAGCAAAGAAGATAAATCATTAAGGCCTACTACTAGCTATCACATACTGTATACTCTATAGATGATACAATAGAGGTAATATATTTAATAACAAGGGATGTATTGTACGTGATAACAGGATCACTGAAAACAGATCCATCGATCTGAATTGAAAACACGCTTGTCGTCATAATATAAGCAAGTGGCCGTCTTGGACACAATATTATATTGCCTTATTAGCGGATATATATATTATGTCCGTGTTACATATACAATCGACGTCTGTGTCTTAACCATTTTGTAATTCACAACACAGAACTAAGAATAAAATCGTTTGTACCAAAATAGCCAATTGAAATCACCCATGAAAATGTCAAAGTTGTAACCATTTTATGCCAAAAAGAATGTTTTCTTTCCCCAAGTCAGAGAGCCACATGAATCCAAATAGAAGTCTGTAGCTAATTACCCAATGTCGCAACATATATTGTGCAGATGTAGTGGCGTTGCTGTGGTTTTCGGCTTCTGCCTGTGTATAGCGTCGATGCTTCCCTGCATGCTGTGTAGAAGGTGAGCTAACTGGTTGACATCCATGTGATTAATGTTTCTGATCTGCTCAGCAAGTGAACCCCGTCGAGAACTTTTATCATCTTCATTTCTTGTCGAAGTTTTGTCATTAATAACGTTTTGTTTCTTATAAAGCGCCATTTTGTGTAGCAAGATTTCGATCACACGTCTGCTCATTAGTTTGAGTGGGTATTGAGCACTGCTGGGTGGTGCAGCACTCGTCGCTAGTGGTTCTGCAATTGCATCTTTAGATTGTGTTTCACTCATTTCCTTTCCAACTTCATTGTCCTTGTCCATGTGTGGTCGTTCATGGACAAGCTTCATAAGACACTGAAAATCACTACACGCTCTTTTATGCGAGTTAACACTTAAACTATCTGAAAAAGAAAACAGAAACTTCACAATTTATTAAAATGAAACAGTCCTATAAGTTGTAGTCCAAATGGAATATCTACATAAAACAGAGTCACGGTGATGAACCACATCTAGGACTGAGAGGATGACCTGACCACACTCAGAACGGCCCCTCCTCTATAACATCCATTGGATGGATGAAGGCGTTAAACCGCATTACCAGTTACCAGATGAACCACAGTGATAGAAATTATGCTAAAATAGCAGAGTATTTTGTCAATGGGTGACACATTTATAAGTAGATTCATTAAACTTGATCTTTTTTGTAAAATATTGCAATACTATTAACATGGGTGGATTTCAGCTAACAGCACTAACCGGAGAAAGCATGATACTGTGCAAATCTACACTGATTGTGATTGCCTAAATACGAATGCTCAGTACTTTGCATTAACACACAACAATGAGATTTGCGTGTAGATTGGCCTTAAACTACCAACATGCCGATTCCATATGTATTATCATTTAAAATTGTTTGATATTTGTATTTTTGTATTGTCCTCAGAGCATACATTCCGTGACAGTGACATGCTAATTGTACTTACTTGAGAAACACAGCGTTTTGATGCAAGTAAGTGCATACAAGTCTGCTGAACACAGGCAGCGTTGATTTGGAATACAATACAGTCTTGTTTTAACTACGATGCAGTGCTTATATTAAATGCAACACGCTGTTATTTTTATATACAATACAGTGATATTTGTAAGTAGGCCTAGAATACAGTGCTACTTTTAGATACAATACAGTGTTGGTTTTAGAACGAATTTATATTTATATGAGCTTTTTTTATAATATTTATGTATATGTAGTTTACTACAGGTCTTTAATTAAATACATTAATATTTTTTCATTCATTTAAATTTATTAATAATGACAAATATTTATTACCTTGTTTGATTGGCACATCACCTGACAGCGGCAGCGAACACACCAAATGACTGAATGTTAGAAAAACTACAACACAGAAACATGCCATTTTAAAAACTTTATCACAAATATTACATGCACACCTGAACTTGTACTAACAGTTTGTAGTATGGCGACAGAAATATGAAATATAAATAAGAGGTGTTGTGATCTGAAAGGTCAACTGATGTATCCAATCAAATGATTACGTGTGATGAAACAACTGTAGCCTTGCCTCGGGCTGCAATGGTGATAATACTTTTAAATTTAACATAATTATAGCAATTCAATAAGATTATTTTCATCTTAAGGCCGCTGGTTCGAGTTTAAGAGGAATGCCACCATCGGTGCAGGATATGCTCGTCTTCGCTAATAACTATGTGGTGTCATGTTTAAACCAGCAGTTTATGTGTGAAGATACTGTTTGATCATAGTAGCCTACATAAGAACGTAAAAGCCGCTGGTTCGAGTTTAAAGCTCACCATTTTGGCCCGAAAATCGGGATCACGTGACGAAGTCATGTACCAGTCACACAAAAATGAATTTGCGTATAAACAGAAGCGAAAACACTGTTTGTTTGTCTACATAATTGCATACAATTATTATATGACTAAGAAGTGTCAAAATGTCATGATTTTACGTAAAATTACCAATCTACAACGATCGCCAAAACTATTGTCTGAAGATGCAGCGGAGCGGACACTTTTGCCACGAAACGTCGTGGGCGATGGTCTTTGAGAGGGATGCCAAGGACAGTGCTGGATATGATCGGCTCTCATGAACACATAGAGTCATCACTGTTTAAGCAATGCTCTTGTTCGAGATTAAGAGGGTTGCCACAAAACGCGCGCGTCTATAATACCGGTAACAATATAACCACCTGAACATAATAAAATTGATCATACTCATTCTCACAAAAGGTTCTAGTCTATGACGTCGCTGCATCACTTGGTACGCAAAACCGAGCATAATGTATTGTAGCAACACATAACAGTTTGTTTACGAACATACTCGGATTAATGGTCGAGATAAAGCGGAATATAATACCTTCCTCCTAATTCTTGTTGGATTACAGGATAAAGATAAAAGTTAATGACGTCGGTTATCAGCTATATCCTGTTCAGGCAAATCCTGAGGAATTCCCCATTCCTACCTTCACAATCATGTAGTAAAAAGCCACTGTTGACACGGTGAGATGTGCCGTCCATTTCGGTCGCCGGACTTGGCTCCGGTGCTCTTTCAGTGCTGGCAGTCATGAGCGAGATTCCCACCCTTCTACCCCCCCCCTCCCCCACCCTCACACCCAAACTTTTCCTGTCATGGACGCAAGGGCTGGACTTGACCAGAACTCATGCCTATAACAGGCGTCTGCTATATCAGCTTGCTCTGAATGTAGACGTTAAACAACTTGACCTGACCTGACCTGTAAGATGTAAACTTCGTTGTACCTTAAATTTGCTGAATCGGCAACATATCTCTCTTTACATAGATTCTTATGAAGTTTGGAAATCCAATACAGAAGAAGAATGAGCATGTCCTTATCTTTAAGATTCAAGCCAAATGTGCGATGCATGAGTTTCGCATATTTCATCATCAGACAACATAATGGCCTTATACGTAGCACTAGTTGATTCACAACCAACCCCAAGTTGTTTTAAGAGACACTTTATTATGTAGTCATGCCTACGTATGATGGTTATGTTATTCGAGGCTTTTTTAGTGGGCATGATCACAAATTGTTCATGTAAATGAAAAAACACGTATAGTACACACGTCGAATTCGAACCTACTGCACCGATTCGCATGGCAATTGATAGTCCAACACCATAACCGCTCGGCCAAACCAGTTAAAATATACAATGCCAGTATACCTGTCTTTATGATTTGGACTGTTCGACATCAATGTAATAGTACATAGTATTATCAGCAATTTTTCAGTTGCAATTGGGCTTGTGGTGCACTCGGGGAATTGATATTACATAAGGAATAAGATGTAAGTAAATGCTAAAATGATAATCTAAAAAAATATCTCAATCAGCCAGAAATTTGTTAAAATTAACATTGGCTGGGCAAGCACGTTGGCATTCATCTTCAAAGTAGCCATTATGCCTTTAACACAGCAATGTCACGTTTACCAACACATAGACCAATACAATGAAGATAACACAGACATAGCAGTCATATGCACAATAATGTGGAGGTCACCATGCCATCTGAGTGTACGCTATCGTCCTCAACAAGTTCTCGGTCATCTGTGTTGTTATATCGTAATTTCAGCCACATCTCTCGTCGCTCTTATCTAACTTTCCGACTTTCCCCTTATATGAGCATATCC